>JAULKK010331275.1:0-10897 GCA_032355705.1 Rubia peregrina | reverse complement strand
ACAATCGTCGCCGTCACTCAAGTCCTTTTCTCCGACGATTTTGACGCTGCCTCCGCTCATCTCCGATCTCCGCCATTAAAGCCCGTCGTTCAGCTCTTCGTCTACTGCAACTCCAATCACCGCTAGACTTGAAATTCACCGTGCTTATTCATAATGGTTTTTGTTCAGTGTCCCGACGATTATCTCCTTTTCCCACCATAACTACACCCCTCCTGTCTGAATTTTTATTGCAACTTTGCAAATTCGAGAAACGTGTTCAGGTCCTCCATTCTCGCAAACCCGGCGTAGTCCGTTCCTATTTTACTGCCGAGGGTAACTCTAACGAAGAAGTTCAGTGGAAGTTGTAGCGAAGAAGAAGCTCGGAGCGTGTCACTCACGCGCAATCGACCACCAGGGCTCGTGCATCTTACAGCCAGGCCATTGGAGGGCGCGTGCTGCCCGCACGCGTGATAGCTATTCCATATTTTTATCTCGCGACCTGGTCAAGTTCTCCGAAAATGATCAATATATCGCGAGTTGTTCATATTCTCGCGAGTTGTTATGATTTTCTCGCCAACTTGTATCTTTCTCATGATTTCAAGGAATTCCTGCCCAATCACCGCCTAGTCAATACCTAGTCAGCGTCCAGACACTATTTATTAGCAGGGCTTCGCAGGGATGACGTGGGATATTTATCTACATTTATTTTTTAAGATCATTATCGTTTCAAGGAAAAAAAAATTGATCACAGAGGGAATGATAAGTTATCAAAAATGTATTTTATTATATTTTTCTCAGTTTAGTGTTTTTAGGAGTTTAACACTATACTCTCTTTCCCATTGGATTTTTTAAATGTGGTAGCGTGCTCATATTTAGAATTAATTTTGAAATATTGTAATTTATGAGTTTTGATTTGACTAGAATTGGATTTGGTAAGATTAGATTAGGTAATATTTTTCAAGGTTGCTTCTTGAAGAATCTCGACCAGATTACTATAGTTACCATTCATTTTAGGTAATTTAGTTAGCTATGGTTTTAACTTCCTTAAACCACCATAATTCTTTTTCAGTTTCTACTTGTACGGGATGAATTATACCCTATAAATAGTGGAGGCTATCCACAAAATTTTATACACATTATTATCAATCGACAATTTAGATTTTCAAGGTTATTACTTCTGAGCATTAATTTTCTTTGTTGCTTAATCCTGCCAGTTAATTAAGTATCAATACCCTCTGTGAACTAATTATGCAGGTTAGTTAACGAGCAAAATTTTGAATTGTGAACTAATCATGTGGGCTAGTTAGTGTTACAATTCTCGAGTTGTTCAAGATCCCGAGGATAAGTTTTTATCAGTTTGTGAGGCTATACTAGGATTTGTGAAATCCCTCGTTTAGTCAAAGATTTAAAATTCTACAATCTAGAGTTTTCGCAAGGAGATTCACATAATCAGGTTTCGTCCATTTTACCATCAGAATTTTGGGCTTGGGAAACGGTCTAAGTGGTGGAATCAGGCAAATAAAATTTGTACGGGAATCCCCGGGGCTCATTTTTGTCAAATGTTTAACCGAAAAGGTTAGATGAACATGATCATTTACATCTACAAGTATCTGAGTGGGATTATAGGGAATTTATTCATGAAGGAATTTATTCCTCGCTTTCTGTAGACACCAACTAGTAAAAGGGGGAATATTGCATTTTTTTGAACATACGAAGGACCATTAAAAAAATAATGTTGCTAGTCTATCCCATAAATTATCAGTATTCAGAACTGGTATTGCAAGCCAAATATGAATATGATGCCACATCTCAGTGGAAATTGGAAAATTATTAAAGAAATGATCTAGCGTATCCGCATGACAACAATTAATGCATTTATATGGAAGATTAAATCCAAAAACATCAAAAAATACCAAAAGATAGAAACAATTAATCAGCTTTCACATGAATGTAGAATTTTTTTCCTTGTGTTACGGAATCCCAAATTTGTACACCGTCTATTGTAATACCTGAACTTTGAGTGATCATCTTGTATGTAGATTTTGATGTGAATTTTCCCCTCTCCTCAGGTTTTCAGACTAAAATATCTGGTCTGGTATCTAAAATGGCTACCATCTGAAGAAAAGAAATTATTTAAGAGTTTATAACGGGAGAGAGATAATGTAGAAATTGATTTCTCTGAGGTTAAAATTTAGCCATAGGGATAGCATATGGGTCCAATAAGTAGATTAAAGGCCCAAAGTTTGTCAAGTTGGAGTACCAGAATGTTGAAGTACCATATCCATGGATGACTGTTGAGTTTTGTGCTGCTAATAAATTAACCGAACA
Organism: Rubia peregrina; assembly: GCA_032355705.1. Lineage (NCBI taxonomy): Eukaryota > Viridiplantae > Streptophyta > Magnoliopsida > Gentianales > Rubiaceae > Rubia > Rubia peregrina. The sequence goes on along the minus strand of JAULKK010331275.1, from coordinate 8,590 downwards.
AATCATTTTGTAAACTTGGGAGGTTCTGTTAGAATCTGCAACTGACCATATGAATTTGGACTAGAGTGTAGTACCCATTTGAAACTTCCACCAGAACTTCTAAAAGCAGGTTTGGATTATATGTCTCATTGATCTAAAACCTAAGTCATTAATTGCAACTGGTTTACAAAGTTCAGTCCGCTTTCTCCAATGTTATTTTTTAGATTTGATTCACCCCAAAATAATCGAAAATCCCTTTCTCAACTAATTTAATCACTTGTTTAGGTGGTTTAATTACAACAAGAATATGATTGGACATTGGAATTACTTCAGATTGAATTAGAACCCATTTCCCTTCCATACATAGCAAATTTCCCCCCATTTCTTTCTTATTTTCAATCATTTCCAGTAGTGAGTGAAAATGAATATTTATAACCCTACCTTCTATAATTGGACAACCTAGATATTTAAAGAGGAAAACTCCCTGTTTCATTCCTAACAGGTGCTTAATCTGTTTTAACTTAGAAACAGAGGTGTGTTTGCTAATAAAAAAGTCTGATTTGCTATAATTTAGTGCATGCCCAGTTGTTTCTTCGAATTTTAAAAGAAAGACCTTTTATCTAATGAGGCTATTTTTGGATGCTGAGATGAATATTGTTGTGTCTTCAACATAACTAAGGTGAGAAAGTGGCCGAGAGTTAGGTGAAAGCTGATAGAAATTAAGCATTTTATTTTGAAATATAAAACCAAGACTTCTAGTAGAAGATTATTAAAAATGTGAAAAGATAGGGAGAGAGTGGATCACCTTGTTTAATACCTCTTGATGCCTTGAAAAAAGACAAATGGCTTACCATTAATTAGTACAGAGAAATAAGCCAGAGATATATTCCTCACAATCAATTGTACAAATGTTCCATGCGTGCCAAATTTAAGCATGATACTGATATGGAAAAACCAGCTAAACCGCTCAGAAGCCTCTGTAAGGTCTAAATTAATTATAAAATTGGGTACCATATACTTCTTATATAAAAATCTAACCACTCCTGAAGGTAAACTACATTATCAGCTATGTCTTTTTTTATTAGCCAATTGATGTGGTGATATGAGTCTATTCATATATGGCTTAATTCTCTTAGTCAGAATTTTCAAAGAAAATTTGTTAGTCACATTAGAAAGACTTCTTGGTCTGTAATTATCAAAAGAAAATTGGGTGAGTTTTTTGGGAATAACTGATATACATGTACTACCTATACCATTTGGAATGTCATTTTTAGAAATAATTGGTTGCAGTATCAAGTAGATCATCACAAATTATATTCCAGGATTTGATAAAAAAGAAGAAGCTGTGAATCCATATGGACCCGGACTACTATTTTTATTCAAACCAAAATATTTCTTTTAATTTCTATAGGGTTATTGATTGCAGAAGTTTTTCATTATCTGAAGGGGTTATGGTCCTAGGTGTCTGTCCCAGGAAGTGGGAATAATAAATCCCATTGGATTTTTTGGTGGTTAATTTAAAAGATCTTTATAGGATCTGACGGCTTCATCTTCTATGTCTTTTAAGTTTTAGATCCCAAAAAATCATGTTTTTTTAATCTTGTTAATTTGCATTTTAAGACTTTTTTTTACAACACTATGAATTTTTTTTAGTGTTGTTATCTCAATCTTTTAGCCAGACAACTTTTAATTTCCGTTTCTAGAATTTCTTTTGTTCCTTAAAGTCCATAATTAAGACAGGTTTAGCCCTATTATGTTTAATCATCTCAACCTCTATTTATTTCAGATCACATGAAATCTCTTGAAATCTCAAATTTTCCTTAGGATTAGTCTCAATGTTACCAAAACTCATTTTATTCCAAACTTTTAGAGTTTTCTTTAATATGTTTAATTTTAGAAAGAAACCTAGCATTCCTTTACGTCTGATAGGTTGGTTCCAGTCGTTTCTAACAATGTCCTGTAACTAAGGCCCATTATACTAGGCATTAATGAACCCGAAGGATAGAAAATTTATATTTTTAACTTAAAAATAATATTTTCTTTTAAATTTATATTTTATGATATAAAACATATAATGAGATTTTTTAATGTGAATATATAAAAAATATCATATAAAAAATTACTATATAAACTTCAAAATTACTTTATTTCTATTTTTAATTTTAATTTTGATTTAATAAATGCAGTGTGTAAGTGAAAAAATACAGTGGATTGTCTATAACTTAATGACATAACATTAGTAAAAAAATCTCCTCTTTCATAAATTATTCATGAGTGAGCTGAGATTGAACAATAAAGAGCTTAGTTTAGATGTGAATATATCATTGAACTCAAATAAAACTGAGATGTTGGATGTTGGGTGGTATTGAATATTTGTCATGTTTATCAATTTGATATTAAAAGGGAGCATATAGCTTCTAGGTATATGTGTTCCTTTGTTTTGGATGGATGATAGAGTTTCATTCACATAAGCTTTTAAATATACTAGTGAGAGAATGAAGGTTTAGCTTTATGAGTTTGGGTTTTTGAGTATAATCGTTTCCTTTTCTTCAGGGATGGAAGGCAGTAATGCTCCCTTTTTTTATGATGAGAGTTGATTCCCATAAGCACATTATTTTCTCACTCACAACTCCATTTGGCGGTGGTGTCCCTGGAAGAGGGGAGGGAAGAGAAGGAATCACAAGGCATCCTTCAGATTATCCGCCAGTTTTCCTTTGATCATAGTTTTGTCGTGATAGTTCAGGTATGAGGCTAATTTTAGAATATCGATTATGCTTGGTTCTCTGATTAATTTTATTTGAATTATTTGAATTTGATTTTACTTAATTTTCTTGTCTTAATTTCAATATGATTTAATGGAATTATGAATCTCGATGAACTACCGAAAGCAAAAGCAACATTGGTTCTGCTTTTGGTAATTATTTTATTTGTGAAATTGAATCAATCTATATCCATCACATCTGGAATCTAATTTTGGTTCGACCAGATTTGAGGCCGATATCGGTTTAGTTTTGGTGTAACCACATATAGAGCTGATGTCGGTTCCTTTTTATTTGAAAATAGGTTGGTCTCTTTTTTGGTTTCGGTTTTGGTTCAACCGATGTTGGTCACCTTCAGGACCAAATTTTGACTCAACCGACATCATTCACCCTTCAGACCCAGTTTTAGTCATACTATTTACCTTGTTTTGCTTTTAAAAAACTTAGGTAAAGTGACTTTTTACTGGAATTTATCCCTCGATTCTTCAGGGGTAAAAAACTGAGGTAAAAGCCCTTGAATAGATGAGGTAAAAGTTCATGTTTCTTGTAGAGACCCTTAGCTCTAAAACAATTAAAAATAAACAATATATAGTAAAGTTCCCAAAATTGAGGTAGTAAGTAAAACACTAAAACACACTTCTTTTGTTACAAAGATAATATGACTTACAATAAGTAAATATTGCAAAAATTTGAATGTAATAGGATTTGTCCTTGCTACAACAAGGAAAATTTTATTTATTACAAATTTTATTTAAATGAAAGCATTTAAACCACCAAACCATTTATGAATCAAATGACATGGTTAATTGACAAAGTATTCAAATTCCAACATGTGAAATGACTATATGTTCTTAGATTGTGCACAAAAGTCGCACCACCCACCATAATCATAGTTCTCTGGCAATTCATTAATAAAAGTTATCAACATAGTCTCATCACATCCTAAATTGTCTAGATCAGGAACTCGATTAGGACTACCAATCTCAGAGCATCTACTACCAAATTGTTTGTCACTAGAATTATCTTTTGAACTGATAAATCCATATGGTTCCTCCAGCAACTGTTCAACTGGGGATCCAATAACAATTTCTTTGTTACGATTTTTTCGAGGTCTACCCCTCCCTTTTGGATGAACTAGCTCTACTTGACTTGGAGGTTACTATAATGTAAAATAAATTGAATCAATTAATTAAAAAAATAATGATACACATTTTGAAAATAAACATAAATGTATAAGCACTGATGAGCCATTAAATATAGTATGGATACTCATACTGTACTAGTAAGAGATTACTTTTCTAACATCTCTTACCTCCATATATCCCAAAATCTCAAGATATGGAGATTTGTCATATGTCTTATGTGTGGCTACTAGATGTTGCTTCAAAAATTGTTGTTTAGACAACGAATCGGTTGAGGGTTTGGAAACCATGTCTACAACAATTTGTTTTCGAGGCCTTCCTCTTCCCCTTCCCCTTTCGGTCAAATTGTTTCACATATTTTTCTGCTACCTGTGATATATCCAAAATTTCAATCAGTTGTTTTCATAAAACACAGTAATGATAAAATAAAATATGCACCATGGGCACATATATGTATATGTGCGCGTTCATGTTGAAGATATTTTGAAGATAAACTCATCCCTAATTCACTTAAGGTCATTTTTTTCTTCCATAAGTATGAGTGTGTATTAAGATCTTGTGAAGAGGAACTCACCCTTAAAGCACTTGTTTCAAATTTTGTTTTCATCACAGCTGTGTAAAAATTAGTTGAATAATTGGTATCAACCTCACTATCTTTGAGTGCCCTTTCCCTACCATGTTTTGGTAGTCTTCCCCTACCTTAGCGGACACTAGGCTTCCCTGTTTCCCTGGCTTGATATTCAGTATTTCTTTTCTTGTATAAATTGAAAATTAAGAAAGGAAGTCTGCAATCTTTATTAAGGGCTGATTCTTTTTTTGGACTTATGGAATTGAATTAATGGTGGTGGTGACTATTTTGACTTTTGAGTCATTTGTTTTTCCACAATCAATGCATTTAGGTGATCTTCTAATATTTTATTACTGTGTATGTTCCTTTTATTTAAAATATAAAGAGTACGTCTCTTGAAAGACAGTCTTTCCATAAGTTATGGAAAGACCAAGGTTTAAAGTGTAAATTAGAAGAAATCAAAAAAATAATTTTGGGTTGCATGAATCGGGTTATAAACTTTATAACTACTACACGTTGCACAATAACATTTTGATATTGCAACTAAGACCTTTTACCTTTTATTATTTCAATTTAACCCCGTCTTTCCATAAGCCTATGGAAAGACGGTCTTTCCCAAGACTTTGCCAAATATAAATGATAGTTTAGTAAAAAAATAATATTTTATTTCCATACACTAAGACGATTGAACTTTTGTTACAAATTAGTTATAATCATTTCTTACCAACTTTATAGTGCGGTAAATAATTGTCCATGTTAAAATACTGGAAATAAAATACATTTTGAATATAAAAACTAATTAATGTTTAGTCATTTTAAGTTATATTAAGTTTTTTCACAAGAGTGGGATTTATGGAAATATGGGGAAAAATATAAGTACAATGAAAATTATATAGTAACAATAATGACATCTAAGGGAGACTAATTAAATTTTAATAATGCGTGAAATTATAATTATTTAGAAAAATGACACATATGTGTTACTAAAGGGCAATAATGAGTGAATGGAATTCATTGATGAGTTGAAATATTTGTCAAAATTTTACGTGGAAGAGTAAGATATTATGACTGCCAGTAAATACTAAGAAACAAAATTTATTGCACATTACATGCATATTGAAAATATAACTATGTCATGTCCAACAGAGTAATATTTAATGTCAAGACGAGAGTTGGATGTTGAAACCATAATTAATTTGGGATGATGAAATAGAAATATATTTGACTTGATAAAAACCAAGTAAAATGTATATGTGGGAAAAAATATAAGTAAAATGAAAATTATATAGTAACAATAATGACATCTAAGGGAGACCAAAATTTAATAATGTGTGAAATTATAATAATTTTAAAAATAGACACATATGTGTTCCTTAAAGGCACTAAAGAGTGAATGAAATTCATTGACGAGTTGAATTATTTGTTGAAATTTTACATGGATGAATAAGATATTATGACTGCCAGTAAGTTCTAAAAAATAAAATTTATTGAATATTACCTGCATATTTAAAATTTAATTATATGCAGTCTAACAGACTAATATTAAATGTTAAGAGGAGAATTGGATGTTGACAAAATAATTAATTTGGGATGATGAAATATAAAATATATTTGACTTACTTGATAAAAAACAAGTAAATTGTATATGTGGAAAAAATATATGTAAAATAAAAATTATATATGAACTATAATTACATCTAAGGAAGACTAAATTTTAATAATGTGTGAAATTATATTAATTTAGAAAAATGACACATATTTGTTGCTTAAGGGCATTAAAGAGTGAGTGGAATTTAATAATGAGTTGAATTATTTGTTGGAATTTTACGTGGATGAATAAGAAATTACGACTGCCAGTAAGTTCTAACAAAAATTATTTAGTGAATATTACCTGCATATTGAAAATATAATTATGTCAAGTCTAGCGGCATAATATTAAATGTCAAGAGGAGAATTGGTTGTTGAAAAATAATTATTTTGGGATGATGAAATAGAAAGAATATTGGACTTAATTGATAAAAAAAGTAAATTTTATATGATACAAAATGAATTGAAACAATGTCAAGTTCATAGATAGAATTATACAACTTAAATAGCTAATCTGACACCATAAATTGGCGTTTTTCAAATGGGAACAAAATTTTATTGTTCTACCCTTCCAATAAAAATTAACTAATTGCTAAATCTTCCCTGGTATATTAATTAAGATTAAATATTAATGATCAAAACTAGAGAAGCATTATTCTTTATACCATTCCAGGCTTCATCAACATTGCATTTTAGATGATCCAATCCAGGTTTCGTCCATTTTACCATCAGAATTTTTGGCTCGGGAAGAGGTCTAAGTGGTGGACTCAAGAAAATAAAATATGTATGGAAATCCCCGGGCTCCTTTTTGTTGAAGGGTTAACCAAAAAGTTAGATGAACATGCTTATGTACCTCTATAAGTATTTGAGTGGGATTAATGGGAATTGATTAGTGTATGAATTTATTCCTCGCTTTCCATAGTCACCAATAGGTAAAAAGAGGATTATATGCATTAATTTGTACTGAACATAGGAAGGGCCATTAAAAGACCTGAATGATGCTAGTCTATCCCATAAACTATCAATATTCAGAACTGGTATTGCAAGCCAAACATGAATATGATGCCACATCTCAGTGGAAATTTGACAGTTATCTCAGAAATGATCTACTGTATTAGCGTAACAACAATTAGTGCATTTAGATGGAAGATTAAATCCAAAAATATCAAAACATCACCAAAAGGCAGCAAACAATTAATCAGCTTTGACATGAATGTAGAGTTTTTTTTATTGTTATGGATTCCCTAATTTGTACACCTATTATATTACCTGAACTTTGAGTGATCATCTTGTATGCATATTTTTATGTGAATTTTCCCCTCTCCCCTGGTTTCCAGAATAAGATATCTGGTCTGATATCTAAAATAGCTACCATCTGAAGAAAATAAATTATTTCATAGCTTATAACGGGAGCGAGATAATGTAGAAATTGATTTCTCCGAGCTAAAAAAATTGGCCACAATGAAATGCAAAGGTACATGGATAGCATCTGGGTCCTATAAGTAGATTAAAGGCCCAAAGTCTGCCAAGTTGGAGTACTAGAATCAAGAATTACCATATCCATGGACGACTTTTGAGTTTTGTTATACTAATAAATTAACTAAACAAATCCTTTTGTGAACTTGGGAAATTTTGTTAGAATCTGCAAGTGACCATATGAATTTGGACCAGATTGTAGTACCCATTTGAAACTTCCACCATAACTTCAAAGAGCAGGTTTGTATTATATGTCTCAGTGATCTAAAACTTAAGTAATTTATTGCAACCGGTTTACAGAGTTCAATCCACTTTCTCCAATGTTTATTTTTATTTTTTAGATCTGATTCACCCCAAAAGAAATTGGAAATCCTGTTCTCAACTAATATAATCACTTGGTTAGGTGGTTTAATTATAGAAAGAGTATGTTGGGACATTGGGATTACTTCAGATTGAATTATAACCCATTTTCCTCCCATACTCTGCGAATTGTTTTTCCAATTATTTATCTTATTAACAATAATTTTCAGTAGTGATTGAAAATGAATATTTTTAACACTACATTCTATAATTGGAATACCTAGATATTTTAAGGGAAAATCTTTGTTTCATTCCCAATAGGTGCTTAACCTGTTTTAACATAGAAATTGAAGTGTGTTTGCTAATAAAAAAAGTATGATTTGCTATAATTTACTGCATGCCCAGTAGTTCAAATTTTAATAGAAAGACCTTTTAATGAGGATATTTTTTGATGCTGAGATGAATATTGTTTGTCAACAGCATAACGAAGGTGAGAAAGTGGCCAAGAGTTAGGTGGAAGATGATAGAAATTAAGCATTATATTTTGAAAAACAAAAGCAAGACTTCTGATAAAAAATTCTAATTTATAGCTGCAAAAGAAAGGAGAAAAAGCAAGAGAGAGAAAGAAACCAATTCAAGAGAGAAAAGGGAAAACTAAATCCTAGTTGAGGGGGGAGAAGTTGGATTTCTATATATAAAGGACTTGGGTTGAAGCAAGAATTCATCTTGATCAGCAAGTATTCAGGTACTTTATATTTCTTGAAGAATTTGGGGTTAAA
>JAULKK010331264.1:0-10897 GCA_032355705.1 Rubia peregrina | reverse complement strand
TTCATCATGCTTTCCTTTATGCTTGATATTGTTATGGGATATTCTTATGATCTTCACGGGAAAGTGTCGTCATTGTACAAGTATGAGTGTTAAAAAATGCTCCAATAACAAATGAGTGTTACAAAATATAGAAACTACAAGGCAATTCATTTTGTCTGAATGATCACCGCTACTCCTTTTGTTGTTTGAAGTGTTGTTGATACATTCAGGTTGCATGGTTACGGAGTTCAATTTCCATAGACTTATACCTTAAAGTTGATGTCTTAATTGATGCTTTATAAAGTTGGATTTTGTGGAGTATGGAGAGTTGAACTGAACAATATTTTGATACCATAACAATATTTTGAGCGTGGCAAGAGCAGCATTTGGAAATGAACTGCCCTTTGTCTCCGGGTTCGACTTTTCGGAAGTGTTCCCCTCGTTAAGGACTCTCCATCCTCTCCCTTCCAACAAGAGTTTAGCAGGAATTCAAGTTGAAGTTCAAAAGGAAATCTCGGAAATACGATGACAACATGGCTCCGGATGGAGAGCTGCGCGGCTCCGATGTGTTAAGGGCACTGCAAAGAGCCTCTGATGCTGCTGTTGCTTTGTGTATTAATACTGAATGGCAGTTTCAGCAGGAAGAACTGGACATGAAACTGCAACAATTTATGCTTCTTGACCAAGTTTAGTACTATCATCACTATTCACCATTAAGATTTAAGACTACTCAGACTCCAACTATTGTACAATACATTTTCACAACTCAATACCCAATAATGATTCTCATTTTGCCCATCAAATGCTAACATAGTATGTATTCTCCATCAAAGTTGGGGAAGTTTATACTCAGCTCCCAAGTCACATTTCTACGCAGTCTTCCTCTTCAATTTTGGAAGATTTTCTAAATTTGATTGAAACAAAGTCTCTATATGAGATACGTAGTGTTTCTATATTTTTATCACCGTATTTCCCCCCCTGAATTTCTTATTCTTTTCACTATATTTTTTATAATATAAAATATTTCTATACAACAAAAATGTTTTTCTATATAAAATACATATATAGTATTTTCATTTATATTTAAAATAATTTATTATTGTATAAAAATAAAGATCGTGTCAATTTTTTTAAATTATATATATTATAATATTATATATTATACGATAACAACATGAACTAAGTAGGGTTATATTGGCACAACCGAACCACTGGATTTTGGCCGGTCCACGGTGGTCCGGCATCGGTCCGGTGGTGGTCCGGTGGAAATGGGGTCTGGGGGTTATATTGACACTTACATCAACTAGGTAGGGTTATATCTGCACTTAAAATTATCTGAGGCTTATATTGACACTTATGTCAAGTAGGTAGGGTTATAATGATATATATATCCCTACAATATATTATAACATTTATAGATATATTAGTTTACTATAATATTGCAGCACATCTAATTCTTATATGATACTCCGTATATAAGATAAAATGAAAATGTATTACTTATTCAAATGATTAAATATATTATTTATAAAATTTATTCATTTCCTAGAACCATATATTTCGTATTTCTTTCAATATATTGTTTATAGTTATTAGTATACGGAATTTATTTACTATATTCACAACATGCATATATTATGTTTATTTAAATTTATAATATATTTTTACTTATATACCGTGTTGTTTAAATTATACATTAAACTTTAAAACTTAGTTAACTCATTTAGAAAATTAGATTAGTATTTGTTACATCTTATACCCGTATTATAACTAAGAATATTCTTGCTATTTCTTTTAAAAGACACATATTTTTATTACTTCAATTAAATAATTATTGATTTGTGATCAACATATATCTCATATTCTTATCATTTTATTTTTTATAAAGTAACGTTCTATACAATCGTTCATACTTTCCAAAGTAAAATACATAGCATATTATTTTCATTTAAATATAAATAATTAATTATTATATATCAACCAACATCGAGTCAATTTTTTAAAACTAAACATATTATAATATATATACACATGGATTTCTTTTATATATTGAATTGTGTACAATTCTCATATAAATATAAAAACATTTATTAATTACTAAAGATATAAATTATCTTACTAATTATTTATTTTTGTTAATAAATTCGTGCATCGACACGGGTGTTATCCAGTCTTGAACTACAATAGAAGGCACGGATTGAAAACTAATGGTTAACGCGTTAGAAATAAAATTGTTGACCTCGTGACTCGTTCCGGTTTCCAAGTCGCTACACTACCAGAAATTGTTGCTTGTTTGCTGCGCTCTCTATTTTGTCACTTTGTATGCACTTGCCTTGAAAATTTATTGTAACACTCAATGCCAAATTTAAAGACAATCTCTCCCTCGGAAGAAAATCCCTTCACGCACCTATAAATTATTATTGTTCCCACGTTGCTACTTGCAATTATAAATTGCAAAAAGACTAAATTATTTTTTTGTCCCAAAATATCATCTTTTACCATATTTTGATTTTCGAGAGTAAAATCACATTTATTTAGTACCCTACATATTTAAAGTGAAATTTCGGTACCCAAAATCAGATTTTTTTTAGTGGTTTTCATCTATTGGTCCCCAAAAAATATTCTCTTTTAAGATGAAAACCACCTACAATCTAGTTTTGGGAAACAAAAATTTTACTTTGAATGAGTAGGGTACTAAACAAACGCGATTTTAATCTCGGAAACAAAAAAATGGTAAAAGATGATATTTTGGGAGAAAAAACAATTTAATCTTGCAAAAAATTAGAATCACATGCCAAAAGGTCTACAAACCATTGCTAGCTAGCTAGCATCTACTTCCAGCTCTCCTAGAACGGATAACAAATGAAAAGTCTAAAACTGGTACTCCCTCTCATCCACTATTAATGACATTGTGTGACCACATATTTTATTATTGCAGATTTGATTACCGATAATTTTAGTTTCATAAAATAACATACATCAAATGAGACGTGTTTGAATTTTTCGTAATATGTACTTTTAGAAGAATAAATTTTATTGGTCTATTATATAGAACGAAAGTTATGTGTGGTCTAACATGCATTGAGAATTTTTTTTAAAAAAATATTATCATTATTTGTGGACTAGGGTAGTGTCCAACAATTCTTATACCATGCCCCCGAGATACCATGACTGTGTATTGTATAATGTGGAATGTGTGTTTCAATACTATTATTTGTGCATACAATATTTACGCAGCAGTTGCAATCAAATTATGATGATGCACAATCTTATATTAACATAACGCACCTCCCTACAATAAAAAAAATGCACAAAATATTCCTGAAAATACGATGCTCATAATATCTCAGGGATACTACCTAAGTTACGCCAATATGCTTTAATAAAACAGATTGACGGATCAGAAACTTAATACTTTACTAATACGTGTACTTGGTGATGCTCGATCGGTAACACTCAAAATTTGCGTTGAAGATGTTGATTTATGGGTCATTTTTCTCATGGCAAGTGGTGTTGATTGTGTACTACAGATTCTTGTAGGGATGATGTATGAAACCTAAAAGAAAGACTTCAATGTTTATCTACAGCAGAAGAGAACAAGACTGGTGATTAATCAAGTTGCAAAATTAGCCAACAACATACCAAGTGGCCAAATAGTAGTTGACTTCGTGGCAATTCATGATATGGGCGCCATGTCGGCAACATAGGCTCCATTTCTACAGATAATAATGCCCAATTATTTCAATCACAATTTGTGATTTTTATCCACATAATCGTACGTGTCGGGGCATGCATTGGAGTAAAGGAATTTAATGGACGGGGACCCTTCTACGTACACTTGGGAAGATTCGATCATGTGTCACTATATGAATATTCACTAAAATGAAATCCAAAAGTAAACGATTTTTTTTGTAACAAGTTAAAATAGTGTCACAAATCAACTTGTTTCTTTCACATTCACGAGTCACTCAAATATTACTGCATTTATGTATGTCACTATCCATACTGATAAACCAAACCATGTCACAAAATCTACATTTTAAGGTGCCTCAGTATAAGTGTCATAAATAGATGAAACACATTAAAAATTTCTCTAACATTCAATTTAACTTCTTTTTTCACACATTCACATGCCACTAAAATATTAGTGCATATATACATGACCTATACATTTTAAGGTGTCTCATGACATGTTTGAAAATATAACTGCGACATCTTAAAAAGTGAATCAAATAGTAGTCTCACAAAATTAATTGTGACACATTGTAAAATATTGTGACACAAGTTGATGTAGTGATATATGGTGACATAAAAAGCGCAATCAAAATTAGTGACATATAGAAGTGTTGAAAATTTTAGGACACTTTCTTAATGACATAGAACTTGTGTCACTCTAAATAATTTACATAGCATTGTAAAATATATTTTAAATTTTTTTTAATGAAAAGTTCAGTGAATAAAGCTAGGTCCACCAAAACGATGAGAATTTAATGTGTTTAATTTTTAAGAGAGGGGTCACAAATTCAACCACTTTACTAAGAGCTAGGTTTACCAAAACAATGGGAATCTAATGAGTCTAATTCTAAGAAAGGGTCATAAATTCTGCCCCTTCATAGCTGTCGTGGAATCCTCTGAACACTTAGTTGGACAATAGTGTCTCAATGATAAACAAGCCATTGCACCCGTTGGCAATAACGTTAATTTCCCCCTCCCCAATCGAACAATTTTTTCCTCTTTTAGAACAAGAAGAGATGTTGTGCAAAAGAAGGGTACCGTTGCTGAGGGAGTAAAGTTGTGTAGGATTAGCCTCATGTATTATAGCCGATAATGCAACCACTCCGCTTTCTACTCCAAGTTCGTGTACTTATTTCAAACTTCCATCTTGGTTTGGCCTCCACACCTTCAATGTTTGATCAAGTGAGCATGATAACAAATAAGTTTTCCAACAAAAGAAAGAGGTGATAGAGATGACAACACCCTAACATCCATTCAGTACATTGAGGCACTCAAAGGTGTCGATGTTCCTAACACTCATTTTTTGGTCCTTAAAAACTTAGTATAAGCGACGGGATGCAGCGCAAACGCTAAGAGAGTATTGATAGCTAGTGTGACTTTAATATAGCCACGACTTCTAGGGTAGCTTCCACCCATACCATTATGAAAACATCCTCTAGTCCACCGAAAAGCATAGAAACACCATCCATGGAACAAACATTTGGAGCATCAAGAAGCTGGTCAATGCAGGTGCTCATGTTGTAGACCTTAATGCCATTGTTCGTAGTAACAAATAGCTATGAAGCTTGAGTAATCGAGCATCTGATTTCATTTCCTAATTTAATTGAGTGAACATAAGGCCCATTATTTTTGTCCCAGACACATAAGAGCTCTGTTTGGTATATCTGTGCTCATAAGCAAAGCTGCTTATTTTGAAAGCAGAGGGAGACTAACTTCTGCTTTTCCCCCAAAAATAACTTCTAGTATCAAAATAAATTATTTTTTAGCACTTCACCAAACAGTAAAAAAATGTTTTTCTTATAAGCAAAGTAGATTATAAGCTCTGCCAAGCAGAGTCAGAGTTCTACCTTTGCATTCTGTAAAGAACTTGCCATAGATATATGAGAGACACACTCCGGCAACAGAAGCCTTGTTGTGCCCCTTAGCACATTCAAAAGTGTAACTTCCAATGAAATATTGGGGGTGCTTTATCTTTGGTTTCGTTGGATGGTATCAGGATCATCACATTCAGGAGGAAGCTTTCGCTTTTAGGTGGTATCAGTGATAGACTCGAAGAGTTTGGGTCTTTGGTTTGTAGGGGTGGGGCAAGGCCTTGTGTCAGGCACTTTCTTCCTGAGTATATTCATAGCGGAATCCCGTTTGGTTTCTTGGAATGCAAAGGTGGTCCAGGTTCTTCTATATTCAAGATAGCCTCATCATAACCTTGTTTTATAGCCTCGTAAGAAACCTATTAGAGAGCACGATATTTCTTCATGGAAATGGTGGTTTTGTTAAGGATGGCGACATCTGAAGTTCGAGTACCATTGGAAACATTGTAATCAAAGTGGATCAATTGTAATGGTTTCTATAACATCTTCCTTAAACCAAAAATCTTCATATTTCGGCACTTTGAAAATAACTCTTAAAACCCCCCATTTTGACAGGATATTGCAGTCAAACACCTAACCTATCAAAACGTTACTCCTCTATGTAGTCCAGAGAGCCGTGTTAACAAATTCCCAAAATTGAATGGCATCATCCTCCAATCTGTCGAAAAACATAGCAACACCATCTATGGAACAAACATTTCGAGAATCAAGAAGTTGTTTGGCGCAGGTTTTCAGGTTGTAGACCTTAATGTCATTGTTGGTAGTCACCAATAGCCATGGAGCTTGAGTAATCGAGCATTGATTTCATTTTTAAATTTAATTGAGTGAAACAAGCCCCGTTGTTTTTCCCCATACACATAAAGTCCTATCTTTGCCTCCGGTAAAGAGCTTTTCATAGACATATATGAGACAAACTCCATTAATAGCAACCTTGTTGTGCCCCTCTAACACTTTCAAAAGGGTAACTCCTGATGAAGGATTGGGGTGCTTTTTCTTTTGTTTCTGTTGGATGGTATCAAGGTCATCACATTTAGGAGGAATTTTTCACTCCCGGATGGTGTCAGTGAATATAGACTCAAAAAGTTTGGGTCTTTGGTTTGCAGGGGTGGGGAAAAGCTTATTGTCAGACTCTTCCTTCCTGAGAATAACATAGGAATCCTGTTTGGTTTCTTGGAATGCAGGGATGGGGCAAGAGTCTTCTATCTTCAAGATAGCCTTGTTAGAACCCTTTTTTATAGCCTCATATGAAATTTATTTCAGAGCAGGGTGTTTCTTGATGGATAGATTGGTTTTATTGAGGATTGCATCATCGGAAGTTTGAGCATGGAAACATTGTAATCTGAGTGCAAAAACTTGTAAGGGTTTCTATTACGACTTCCTTGAACCCAAAATATGCATACTTTGGCACTTTAAAAATAACTCTTAACTACCCCATTTTTGTACAGGATATTGCAATCAAACATCTAGCCTATTGAAAATGATATCCCTCTGTATAGTCCGGAAGGCCGTGTTGACAAATTCCTAAAATTGAATGAAACCATCTTCCAAACCGCGAAAAAGCATAGCAACATAATCCACGTAACAAACATTTGAGCATCTAGAAGATGGTCAGTGCAGGTGTTCAGGTTGTAGACCTTTATGCCATGTTCATAGTCACAAATAGCCATTGAGCTTGGGTAATCAAGCATCTGATTTCAATTCCTAATTTAACTGAGTGAACACAAACCCCTTTATTTTGATCCCGGACACATAAAGTCCTATCTTGCTTCCGGTAAAAAAATTGGCATATACATATATAGACACACTCTGGTAATAGTAGCCTTGTAGTGCCCCTCCAACACTTTCAAAAGGGAAACATCCGATGAAAGATTGGGGATCTTTCACTTTGGTTTCAGTTGGATAGTATCAGTACCCTCACATTCAGGAGGAAGCTTTCACTTCCGAGTGGTGTCAGTGAAAGACTCGAAGAGTTTAGGTGTTCAGTTTGCAGGAGTAGGGCAAAGCTTGGTGTCTGGCTCTTCCTTCATGAGAATAGTCACATGGGAATCCTGTTTGGTTTCTTGGAATGCAGGGGTGGGGAAAGGCTCTTCATTCTTCAAGATAGCCTTGTCAGAACCCTATTTTATAGCTTGATTAGAAACATATTTCAAAGCAGGGTGTTTCTTGATGGCTAGGGTGATTTTTTTAGGATGGCGTCATCAAAACATTGAGCACCATTGGAAGAATTATAATCAGCGTGGAGTAACTTGTAAGGTTCCTATTCATCTTCCTTGAACCTAAAATTGGCATATTTTGGCACTCTAAAAGTAACTCTTAAACCCCCCCCCCCAGTTTTGACATATATTGTAGTCGAACACTTAACCTATCGAAAATGCTACCCCTCTAAATAGTCTAGAGGGCCATGTTGAAAAATTCCCAAAATTGAATGGAACAATCATCCAGTCCTCCGCCAAAAACAATAGCAACACCATCCATGGAACAAACATTTGGAGCATCAAGAAGCTGGTCATGCAGGTGAGGTTGTAGACCTTAATGCCACTGTCCATAGTTAAAAATAGACACAGAGCTTGAGTAATCGAGCATCTGCTTTCATTTCCTTATTTAACAGAGTGAACACAATCCCCATTATTTCTGTCCCAGACACATAATGTCATATCTTTGCTTCCGGTAAAGAACTTATCATAGACATATGGGAGACACACTACGGTAATAGCACCCTTGTTGTGCCCTTTAACACTTTGAAAGGGTAACTTCTGATGAAGGATTTGGGTACTTCCGCTTTCGTTTCGGTTGGATAGTATAAGGATCATCACATTCAAGTGGAAGATTTTGCTTCCGGGTGATGTCAATTATAGACTTGAAGAGTTTGGGTCGTTCGTTTGCAGGGGTGGGGCAAGGTTTGGTGTCAGGCTCTTCCTTCCTGAGAATAGTCAGATTGGAAAACCCTGTTAGGTTTCTTGGAATGCAGGGGTGGGTCAAGGCGCTTCTTTCTTCAAGATAGCCTCGTCATAAACCTAATTTAGAGCAGGATGTTTCTTGATGGCTAGGGTGGTTTTGTTGAGGATAGCGTCATCAAAAGTTTGAGCACCATTGGAAGCATTGTAATTGAAGTGGAGAAACTTGTAAGGGTTTCTATTACACCTTCCTTGAACACAAAATTTGCATATTTCGGCACTCTGGAAATAACATTTAAACCCCCTAGTTTTGACAGGATATTGCAGTCGAACACCTAACCTATAAAAAATTATACCCCTCTATGTAGTTTTGGGGGCCATGTTGACAAATTCCCAAAATTGAATGAAACCATCCTCCAGTCCACCGAAAAGCATAGTACCACCATCAATGGAACAAACATCTGGAGCATCAAGAAGCTGGTCAGTGCAGGTGTTCAGGTTGTAGACCCTAATGCCATTGTCCGTAGTCACAAATAGGCATGGAGCTTGAGTGAACAAAAGCCCCATTATTTCTGTCCCATACACATAAAGTCCTATCTTTGCTTTTGGTAAAGAACTTTTCATAAATATATGGAGATACACTCCTGTAATAGCAGACTTGTAGTGCCGTTTTGACACTTTCAAAAGGGTAACTTCCGATGAATTATAAGGGCATTTTTGCTTTGGTTTTGGTTGGATGGTATCGGGATAATCACATCCAGAAGGAAGATTTTGCTTCCGGGTGGTGTCAGTGATAGAATCAAAGCGTTTGGGTCTTTGGTTTGAAGGGGTGGGACAAGGCTTGATGATAGGCTCTTTGTTTCTGAGACTAGTCACATTGGAATCATTTTTGGTTTCTTGGAATGCAGGGGTGGGGAAAGGTCTTTCTTTCTTCAATATAGCCTAGACAGAACCCTGTTTTATAGCATCATCAGAAACCCATTTCAAAGAGGGATGTTTCTTTATGGCTACAATGGTTTCGTTGAGGATGGAGTCATCGGGTTTTTGAGCACCATTGGAAGCATTTTAATCTCACTGGGTTGTTTAAGAGTTATTTTTAGAGTGACGAAATATGTAGATTTTGGATTCAAGGAAGATGACGCCATGTTTCTCCATTGATATTGTAGTCGAAGGCTTAACCTATCAAAAATGCTACCCATCTATGTAGTCAGAGGGCCATGTTGATAAATTCCAAAAATGTAATGGAACCACCCCCAGTCCACCAAAAATCATAGCAACGCCATCCATGGAACAAACATTTGGAGCATCAAGAAGTTGGGCAGTACAGGTGCTCAGGCTGTAAACCTTAATGACATTGCCCGTAATCACAAATAGCCATGAATCTTGAGTTATCGAGCATCTGCTTTCATTTCCTAATTTAACTGAGTGAATACAAGCTCCATTCCTTTTGTCCCGGACACAAAAAGTCCTTTCTTTGCTTCCGATAAAGAACTTGTCATAGATATATGGAAGACACACACTGGTAATAGCAGACTTGTTTTGCCCTTTAACACTTTCAAAAGAGTAACTTTTGGAGGATAGGGGCGCTTTCGCTTTGGTTTCTGTTGGACAGTATCAAGATCATCACATTCAAGAGGAAGTTTTTGCTTTTGGGTGGTGTCAGTGATATACTCGAAGAGTTTGGGTCTTCGAGTTGCAGGGGTAGGGCAAGCTCTGGTGTTAGGTTCTTCCTTCCCGAGAATAGCCACATCGGAATCCTGTTCGGTTTCTTCAAATGTAGGGGTGGGTTAAGACTCTTCTTTCTTCAAGATAGCCTTGTAATAACCCTATTTTATAGCCTCGTCATAAACATATTTCAGAGAAGGGTGTTTCTTGATGGATGGGGTGATTTTTATGAGGATGGCCTCATCGGAAGTTTGAGTATAATTGGAAGCAATGTAATCGAAGTTGAGAAACTTGTAAGGGCTTTTATTACACCTTCCTTGAACCCAAAATTTGCATATTTTGGCACTCTGAAAATAACTCTTAAATCCCCCCCCAGTTTTGACAGGACATTGCAGTCGAACACCTAAGCTATCGAAAAAGCTACCCCTATGCGTAGTCTGGAGGGCCATGCTGACTATTTCCCAAAATTGAATGGAACCATCCTCCAATCCACCGAAAAGCATAGCAACACCATCCTTGGAACAAACATTTGGAGCATCAAGAAGCTGATCAATGTAGGTACTCAGATCGTAAACCTTAATGCTATTGTCCATAGTGTATTACTGGAGATACAATTCTTATTGTATTCTCGAGATACCATATACTTATTGGTAGTATAGTAGACAAGACTTAAAAAATTAAGGGAAAAGTGCAAAAATGACCCTATAAGATTAAGAAAGTGCAGGAATGACCTTGTAAAATCTGAAAGTGCAAAAT
>JAULKK010331253.1:0-10897 GCA_032355705.1 Rubia peregrina | reverse complement strand
ATCAATTCATCTCCATCATAATTAAATCAATTCCCAAACTCAACATTCTTCAACAATTCTCAAATTATCACAAATCACGAAATCGAACAGATTAAGCAATTGAATAGCATATAGTTGAAGAATTTTACCGTAATGAAGCTAATGAGGATCAATGAATCGAGGCCAAAAAAATTGGTCTTAAATTTTGAAAATTTTGAAAATCTAGGGCTTTGTGTATTGGATGATTATTGGCTCAATGTGGATATTGGTTCGTGAATTGGTGAGAGGTAGATGAGGGAAAGTGATTTGGTGGCTTGGGATGGTGATTTCCGACCGAGAGCGGTGGTGATGGTGGCAGAGGAGAACAAAATTGGCGGCGGCAGTATTTGATCAGGCACAAGTGACGTTCTGCCCATTTTATTTTAATTTATACATGTTGCATCACGATCGCGACGCTTTCCCTAACAATCGCGATCGCCACGAATTCTATCACGACTCACAACAGATCATCGTTACTCACGACAGTAATGTCGCGACTCGCGAATGTTGGGGTCTAGAAGTTGGAAAATGGGAATTTTTACCTGATTTTCATCGTGATCGCGATGGGACTGTCGCGACTCGTGATGCCTCCATTGCGATCGCGAATGTTTGGTCCTGGAAGTTGTAAACTTCCCCTATCTGTCGTGACACGCGACAAAGCCATCGCGATCGTGAGAAACAGGGGATTTTCCCTTCGAAATATTTTCAAACATACAAACTTCCAAGCCTTCTCGATTTCTCACTTCCAGTAAAATCACATAAAAAATCACCGCAACCAAAACAAAGAGAAATCATGAAGACAACAATGACATAAATTAAAATTAGACAAAAATCAACAAAAAACCATAAATGATTCTCCGGATAGTCAAGACCAAGTTTATTTAACGTCGTCGGCACGACGTACCTTCATTCTTGGAGGTTACTCACAGACCAGATTAAGAACGTCTCATTTTCCTCTACCAACTCAAAACAAGGTGGTTCCACATTCTCCCCGATCAAAACTTTCTGCACAAAGCTCAGTGTTTCCTCATGATCTCTCAACATGTACACATGCTTACACATTTGGTCCATGGAGATGTCAACCGAACCAGCAATTGGGGATTTGTCCCTTTCAGCAAAAGATGAACATCTAAGCACCTTCGGTGGTGGTTTGCACTCTTCCACCGAATTCTTATCAAGAGAATGAGTGAACTCTTTCTGCTTAGGCCTTACCTTAGATACCAAGAGGTTGTCGGGAATTACTTCCCCATGAGAATGCTCGCCATTGTTATTTTTCTTCAGGTTATTACTGACAACATTTGAAATCACAGCACTATTTATGGCAACAATTAAGGAACTACCATTGAACTCAAAAACATCTTGATTTTCATAATTAATCACATTAAGAGCTTGGAAAGAATGGTATGTAGCAGAATGGGCAATAACATTGTTCATGTTAAATTCAATTTTTCGCCCATTGCATTCCATGGTCAACGTTCCCTTATGCACATCAATTATTGTCCGGGAGGTTTTCTAAACGGTCTACCTAAAAAATAGGTTCCACGTGCTTGTCATTCTCCATATCAATGAAATAAAAATCCACAGGGAATGTCAAGGAATCCTCTTTCACTAACACATCTTTCACAATACCTTTCAGGTAGTGCTAGAGTGATCGGCTAGTTGGATGACAACCCCGGTTTTGTGAAAAGTGACCAAGTCCAGACTTTGATACAAAGAGCATTGTATCACATTAATAGAAGCACCCAAGTCTAGCATAGAATTGTTACCCCCTTTCCCTCCTATCTCACAAGGAATTGCGAACATTCCCGGATCCTCGCATTTAGGAGGTAATTTCTCATCACAAAGGGTTAAGATCTTTTAACTTTTTTCACTCTCCTTTTGAGTTTGTAATTTTTTCTTCCTTGTGGTCATGCATAATTCTTTAAGGAATTTAGCATAATTATGAATATGCTTCATAGAGTTTACGAGCGGAAAATTTTACCTCATACCAATGAGAGTAGACGTCCTTGGTATCTCCCTTCCTTCAAAGCTTCTGGAAATGGTGGTTCCGGTTCATGGACGGGGAACTCCACCCCTTTTGACTTCTTGTGTAGAGGGGATAAGGTTTCGGGATTTGATCCCAGCCTTTGTACGAAGTCGTCTTCCTCCTCTTTTCCTCCTTCATTTCCCTTCTCCTCGATAATGTCACCTATTTTCTTCTCCTCTTTTCCTTCTTCTTCAACCAACCTTTCTACCATAACCGTGCCATGGGGCTCTTGCACTTCATTTTCACTCCTCGATGAGATTGAACTCACATTTGGACGAGGGTTGATTTCAGGTGGAGAGGGAAGCTTTCCCGAGTCTCTAGCTTCCATCTGATTCAAGATTTGAGCCATTTGGCTCATTTGTGTTTCTAGGTTCTTGATGCTAGAGTCAGTATTCTCTTGGTGTTTCTCATACTTATCAGCACACATTGTCAACTTCCCAATGGCTTGCATGATCTCTAGGTTTGACGTCCCTAAACTCTCACCTTGATTGTGAGGTTTATCACCAAGTCTTGGGTATTGCGGTTGAGGTGGCTGGTATGGTTGTTGAGGAGGGCGGTAAGGTTGGACATTTTTCCCACCTGGTGCATTCCCATAACGAAGGTTTGGATACACTTGGTTAGACGCATTTTATGGACGGTTTTGGTAACTCCTGCCTCCTTGGTATCCTTAATACCCTCAATTTTGAAACCCTTTGTTTTGGTACACTTGAACTCCTATATAGACCATAGCACTTACTTCTTCCACGTAGTCATCTTGCCAAGTCAGGCAAGAGTCTGTAGGATGTGGAGCAGAAAAAATCTGGCAAAACTTGAAATGTGGATTTACCCCAGACTGAGTCACCAACGCCTTGACCATTGAAGTATGGTTTGTCACTTGGTCCTCAAACTTCCTATGGTTGGAAGATGCACCAGCATCGTGTGGGTTTTACCTTCGTAAATCTGCCCTCGAGCTGAAATTTCTTGACTCCTCTGCAAGTTCTTCATAAATGTCCATGGCCTCTGTAGTGGATTTAGTCCTAAGAGAGCCACCACATGCCCCCTCACTAACTGTTAGTCTTGATCAAGGAAACGATTGTAGAAGTAATGCACTAGATTTCCCTCTGAATAGCCATGGTAGGGGTAACTTGCGAGTAGTTTTTTGAACCTCTCCAAGTAGTCGTAACAAGACTCCTCATGCCATTGGATGATATTACAGATGTCCTTCTTCAACACGACGGATTTCGAGGCCGGGAAGTACTTGGAGAGAAATTTCTTCTTCGACTCGATCTAAGAAGTGATACTCCTGGGTGGAAGATAGTGTAGACAATCTCTTGCGGCATCACTCAAGGAAAATGGAAATGCCTTCAACATATACAACTCCTCATTGACCCTATCGGGAAGCATTCCACTACACACCATGTAGAAGTTGAGAAGATGGTATTTGGGATCTTCACCTTGCCCACTAAGGAATGACGGTAGCAAGTGAATCAGTCCGGACTTCAGTATAAAATGCCAATGATTTTCAACCGCCGGATATTTGATACACATAGGTTGGTGCTCAAGATTGGGAGCCATCATCTCCCACATTGGTACTTGTCTCACCGGGACTTCTCTCCTTTGTTGGGGAGGAGGTTGAGGTCCTCTTCCGAGAAATTCACCTTTTTGCTCCCATGTGGATCCATTGAGGTTGAAGATGTGTAAAAATGGTCACTAGGAGAATGGAGATTTACACTTTCCAACGAAAGTCTCCTAGCCCTTCTAATGTTCAGTGTAAGGGTTCTTGTGATGAGGATTGTGTACGAACCATACACCAAGAAATCGAACAATACGTCCTTGAGCCAAACAAAGGTCAAATAAAAATTAAACGGAAAGAAGCTCAAAAATATTCACAACTATTTTAAGCCCTGTCCCCGGAAGCGGCGCCAAAATTTGAGAGATCGTCGCCGTACCTCTCAAAGATGATATTTTAAGCCCTTTTGCTTACTAATACAACTAAGTAGATAGCATGACAAGTCAGGATCGTCCACAGAGACAGGGGATATTCTCAAGTGTTTGCTCATAAAATGGTAAATACTACACTAGATAATAGATATACATATATATAAAAGCACATGAAAAAAGGGGGTTTTGGTTTGGTTTTTCTAAGTAAGCAATTTAGAAGACGAGATAAGTTAACAAAGCATACAATAGCTAAAACGAGATTAAATACGAATTACGGAGTCTTGGGGGAAATTGACTTATACTTCCAAGACTTCTATTTATCCTTGACATATAATATATTTAACGCCTTTACTACTTGTTGTGAAGATAAATCCTCCATTCCTCTTTGATTGTAGTTTACTAGAGTGAATTCAATATCTCTAGCTAAACCTCACTAATGACCCCTTTAGTCGTTCAATGCCTAAAGGTATTCCATTAATGGCATTAAGCTCAAAGAATCAACAAGCTTGGTAATACTTATAAATACTACACCGTAAAGTTATACTTTTGCCTAAAGGTATGCCTGTCGCCCTAAGGAAAAAGGAGACTTACATCTCTTCCTTTTTGCTAATAAAGAGGTAGGTCTTTATCATTATAGTTCTTCATTATGTTCTTATATGAATTGTATTTTAATTAATTTCATTTTGAACAGTTTACAGAGGGTGGTGATTCAAGCTATAATTTATGGCAAGGATTTGAGGCTTTAGGTGATAAGCTACAACCTTATGCAGCCTTTTATATTAAGGAGTCACCATATTTTGTGAGGGTCCTGTATAATTTCATGGCTAAACAACAACGGAACTCAACATACTTATACTCGGGGAATAATTGTGTATTCGGTCAAAAGAGAGAAATCATCGCATCATGGACTGACTTTGAAGACCTATGGAGGTGTGACCAAGTGAACCAAATGATAATGTCCCTGTACTTATTGTAAGTAATATAGCATTTCGCTTTGTGCAATTTGTTTTACAATTCTTGATAATATCTTAATTGATGTTACCGATTTTATTTGGAAGGTACATGTATTATTTTGCTAACCAAAAGGACACGGGTTGGATAGGGTATTTTTCCACGGTGTTTACTCAAGAAATTGGGTGTACTGTTCAAGAGAGGGTCAACTTTATCCACAAAAGTCTAGGACGAACGGATAAAAAATTATTCGTTTCACCGTATATTTAAAGGTGATGGATATGCACTCATGTCATTTAAGCAAATCCATTAATGAATTTTTAAAATTTACATATATGTTTTAGAGACCATTGGAGATTAATATATATTGTCTCTGACAAGAAGCGAGTTTACTAGATGGATCATCTTCACTTCCAACTGTCCGGGTCGTTCGTTAAAATTTGGGGTGACTCTATCAATGGTCCGGAGAATAATGGTAATAAGGTTTTGGACCTAATAGAAATCAAGGTGTGATTCTCTTTTCATGTTGCGAAATATTATTTAGTCATCACTTATTATAATTATTTGTTACTAATTTGAATTTTATTTATTAGTACAAGACACAAGCATAGACATGGGAATACGACTATTACGTAATGTTATACGCAGCGGAGTGTGTCCAACATGTGTGTGAGGATTACTGGAAATCGACGAAGTGAGTATTGAGTTGATTCTCTCCAAATTTTGTTTCAATGTAACATGTCGTCCCTTTACTAATATTATTACTATTTTTGTTTCATAGATTTTTCAAAAGGTTCTCAAGTCGTATTTTCAAGATGATATCAACAGTGCAAGAAATTGCTTGGCTAGATATCTTGCGCACACTCGTTCCTGTTCAATTAGGAATTCCAATGTGGTATTATGAGAAACTAGTATATAATGACATAGTTGTGTGTTAATAGTTTTTTGGTGAATTCTATTCCAATCTATAGGTTGTTTCTTTCCTAACGTAGTCTATAGATTATTATTTTTATATCTAGTGTTATCTTCTTTGAGCCCAACCAATGAATATTTTGTATCTCAACCAACATTCACTTCGTCCCAAAACTACGTCACTAACTTCGCAAAAATGGCCTCCATCATGACATCGTGGATGGGGGGTTTATGGTATATACATGACCTATGTAGCCCTAGTACATAAGTCGCCTCGTTAAACTGGCTCGCTAAATGAACATAGGCCAACCACACCGCTTCGCCAAAAAGTAGACAATCCCAAGAACTATGAAAAGGCACCACTCACCAACATATCATTTGATATTCCACGATACATGAGAGGGGAGTGAAATGTGGGAGCCATGTCACACGGCCAATGTTCTACAAATAAAGTCGGAGAAGGACAGACGAAAAGTGGTGATCTCTACCCTCGGGGACTTTTGCAAGTACTCGAAGAGACTAAACTCGCCATAGTCATCATCCCCGAGAACTATTCCTAAATTTATTTCTATTCCCTCATCACAGTTTGATATGAATGATCTGGAGGATCTCCATTGACTTCTAGGTATTCAGGTATCGGGTACTACTTCTAGATTGTTTTTGGCTCAACAAAAATATGTGTCAGATTTATTGAAGAAATTTCATCTGCATAATGTTAAATAGATGCACACACACCCAATATTTCTAGAGTTATGTTGATGGGGATCTAATTGCTAATCCTCCAGAATATCGTAATATGGTTAGTGTTTTCCAATATTTGACTATGAGTCGTTCAGATATTGCCTAGGTTGTTAATATGATTTCGTAGTTTATGCATCTTCCTCGTACTACTCTCCTTCATGTCGTGAAAAGAATTTTCATGTATTTACAGGGTACGTTGGAGTTTGGTCATTTTCTCCACTCGACGAGCCCGCCTATGACTCTCTACTGTAATAATGTTTCTACCACAATCTGGCTGCCAATCAGGCTCATCATGATCGTAGCAAGCATATTGATATAGACTACCACTTTGTTCGTGAACTGATTGCACCTGGAGGTCATTGCATTTGACATATTCTTACAAAGTTGCTGATATTGTTATATAATAAAGATCTTCTATTGTTGTTTCGTAAACATCGTATCAATCTATCTTTTATTGCACCCCACAAAGATTAAGGGGATGTATTAGGGTAAAATGCTAGAATCGATTTTACCATATCTATATAATCATATATAAAGAGTGATATCACTACGAATTGGGTAAGTCACAATTATTCTCATTATTCCTTACAAATATTTTTATAAGAATATCTTTATAATATATATATATAGTGATTTAACAACATGTCACATGGAGGGTACCAAGATAAGGCTATAATATTGACACCTAGTTTTGGACAATATAATTTTTGTACTCCCTCCGTCCCATCTAGTTTAGCACACAAAAAATTTGTCAAATATGTCGAACTTTGACCAAATATTTAAATAGGTAAATGAACAATAATTTTATAGTATGAGATATAGTTAGATTTGTCGCAACAAGTAGTTTCTAATATCAATTTTGTGTATTGTTATTGTCCATTGCTACACATATTTACAGTCAACATGTTTATTGGAGAGTTTGAAAAGATTCTATGTAGAATTGGTTGGGACAAAGGGAGTATGAAAATTGTACGGTGAAAATTGAGGTAAAAACTAAAATGCAAAATAAGCGAGTGCAAATTCAAATGTTCTCTAAGAGAAGCATACTCCTTCGTCTCAACACTATTTGCACTCCGAGAAATATGTTTGACTGTTAATAAGTTTACTTACGTATAATAACGGCAAATAAAAATTAATATTTAGAAACTATTTGTTACAACGAATTGCACAATATCACGTACGATAATATTATTGTTCATATATCTATTCAAATATGCAATCAAACTTTAATAGAGAATAATGTCAAAAAAATAAAAATGCAATTAAAGCTAGGAAGCAAAAAGACATCTGAAGATAAAAAGTGTCACTTGTACCGGAACCGAGATAGTATAGGCAATAATAAATCATCATCATCACTTGACAACATACAGATGCTCATAAATTGATGCCTGTAGTTAGCATTGTTTTGTGCTAACTGAAGCCTTAACCTTGAGCTACGATTATTTCTCCCATCTAAGTAACCCCCATGATGAATAATCAACCCACGAAATCATATATAATCTGATCCCCATAATGCCGCCTAAGCTGATTATGATCATGTGGCTGCTGCTGATGCTGATACTGAAATGCATGATGACGATGATGCTGTGGTTGCTGCACCCCATCGGCGTTTTGCCTCAGACCTAATGTAAGGGACACAGCACCCAGGCTTCCAATGTCAATTCCGGATTGTTGGTACGGTGCAAAACCAACGAGTGATCCGTCCATTGTAGTTCCTCCGGGGTCACACCGAGATCTTTTCAGATTCCAATCATCCATGTTTGGTATGGTTGTGCCGAATCCTGATGATCCGATTCCAGAATATTCAACCTGTTTTTCTGTGAACCCACCTGTGTTCATGAGCCTGTTTGTTGGTGATTGAATGTGATCATTTGTTACGCCAACAGTTCCATGATTCGCTTTTAGGTCAGTGTTTCCAACCGTAGAGTTGGTTTCCGGCGATTCCTTTGTTTCCAGCATGTGTATCTCTTCAACCATGGGCTTCCACACGCGAACACGAGCATTGATGAACCAGTTCGAAACCTGAATTAGCAAATGCAGTTTCTAAGGCCACACGAGCATCAAAATTTCACAATACCCCAACAATGTATAAATGTCTACAGAAGATAGAGACAGTAATCTTGTTCCGGAGTGCTATGAAGTTGCTATACCATACCTGATTTCGACTTAAACCAGTTTGAGTGGCTAGCATATGCTTGTCTGCATCAGTGGGATACCTGCAATATCGTAGACAAATCATAACCTCAGTAATCACAGTAAAATGGAGGTGAATGCTGTGGTCAGCTTTCAATTTAAAAAGCTATTGTGATAAATCGAGGACATACGGATGGAGAAAGTGATCGAAAAGCCAAGCTCTTAGTATAGCCACAGCACGTTCGGGTAAGCCCCTCTGAGGCCTCCACACATGCTGTTGCGTTTCGAAGAAACCCATGTTTCCTCCACCTCCAGGAGCTTTCTGATTAATATGCAAGGCTTGGTCCATCAATTTCAACCTGGATGAAATGCTGGTGTCGCCGCCTTTGCTACTGCAGCTTGCGCCAGTAGTGGGAGATAGCAAGTCTTCTCCCAATGCTTTCCTCACGCTTTTTAGCTGGTCGGAAATGGCAGTTCTAAGGCACCTGAAATGCTTCGAAATCGACTTGAGTGCCTGAGAGATGTAAGGTGTTGCTGCACTGAGGCCTGCCACAGTTTCAAAGGCTGAAACAACCATATGCATCTGCTGATTGTATTGCTTGAACCTTCGGCACACCTTTAAAAAATAAATACAATTTTAAAACAAGACCACTTGCTGAATGTTAGCTATGTAACAAGATTTATAAGTCGATTACAATCAGCTAACCTTACAAAGACTGATTATCTAATCATTCGACACAAAAAACATTAGTTCAGAGGGTAAGGCTGCCTTACTTTGAGATCCTCCAAAAATGTCTCATCTAAATGTCTAATTGAGGATTTTCAATATAACAAGGAAGATTGTATAGAACTAATTTTCTTATGGAGTTATGGAGAAATCTTGCTCTAAATGAAATACAACAGGTGCCAAAATTCAAAATGGCACTCTTAGACATAAACTTAAATCTTTTTTTAAGTGGAACCAGGCAGGAACCAATTACTAAAAGTGATTAAGTTCAAAAGATAAAGGCATATCTAAAGTTGTCACCTAAAATTATCAAAATGAGTGTTAAAGTGAGATTTAACACAATCAAGAAGGCAGCACAAATCAGCTTCCTAGTTAACTATTATTCCTTCCTGAAATGAACACAAATTTAAATGATTCCAACTTATTGGTATTAGGATATACTAAAATTGTAGATCTACATCGTAAGCGAAAATTAAAAGTATGACCAACCTCCTCCAGCATGTACAGAAGCTTGGCCTTCTTCTGAAGAAATTCCGGCCTATACGTTTCATGGGTTGAGCTGCTTAAGCCTCCGAATTCTGGCACCTTTTCACTATTATAGTTTTTATTAGAGCTATAAAACGTCGAAGATGAGCCACCTGAGTCCCCACCAAACGCTCCTCCAACATTAATGGAATTGGTAGCATTCATATCATTAGAATCATTCCGATTAGTTTGACTGGATAGTTTGTGATCAGGAGACTCCAGATGAATAATCTTCATGGACTTGGGACCAATCACGTTGCAAAACTCATCCAAAAGCTGTTGGGCAGGCTTTAGGAACCTTGAGCTTTTCAGAATGGTTGCATAGCCAGTAAAAGGACCGAGTGGACCTACACTTCTGCTAGTAACCAAAGAAGAATTTCCCACTACATTATGCTGATCATTATCATGACCTTCTATGCCTTTACCATTATTACATGATCTTTTCACATCAAAATACAACTGTTCTGACTTCATCATCTTCACATCTTGGTTATTGATCATGTTTCCATAACCACCTCCAGCTGATCCCGAATGCAAGTTCTCAGGCACCATTCTATTGTTACACAACGGAATCGAGGAAAGCGAGAGGGACAATGCCTGAGCGTTGGAACCATCCCTGTCACCATTCTTGTTCTCTGAGTAAACCTGAAGGTCCCCGTTCCAGCGATGATATCGTTCATCAA
Organism: Rubia peregrina; assembly: GCA_032355705.1. Lineage (NCBI taxonomy): Eukaryota > Viridiplantae > Streptophyta > Magnoliopsida > Gentianales > Rubiaceae > Rubia > Rubia peregrina. Next base: position 261 of record JAULKK010331253.1, on the reverse strand, counting down.
CCTGCCTGTTTATCGAATCACAATGCTGATCACCCCGATCAGCATAAGTCGGGAGTAACACCAACTCATTCCCATTTCCACCATTAGCCCATGAAACACTCGAATCTTCCCTATTGTTCTGCTGAGAAATCGCGACGTATCCCATCTCCTGGTGAGTAACCATAGGATTATGATGATACAGTGAAGAAGCATTGTAATCCTGGAAGCTGGGCTTCATACCATACATGGCAGACGAAGCTGCGGCCGCAGCCTGATTGTAAT
>JAULKK010331242.1:0-10897 GCA_032355705.1 Rubia peregrina | reverse complement strand
CGATCAAACTTTGATAGAGAATAGTGTCCATAAAGCAAACATGCCAATATTAGCGGGACGGAGGGAGTATTTATGTTAAATATTATTATTTTAGTAAATTATTATTTTAATTTTAAATTATTATTTTATTAAATATTTATTTTGAATATTTATATGAAATGTTATTATTTGAATTATTTAATTTGAACATTAATTATTTTAGTAGATGTTTATTTTAAACATTTATATTAAATATTTATCTTAAATATGAATATTTTAGTAAATATTTATTTTAAATATCTATATAAAATTTTATTTTATGTATTTATTTTGAATATTGATAGTTTAGTTAATTTATATTTTGAATATTGAGAGTTTAGTAAATTTATATTTTAAATATTTATTTTTAATACTAATATTTTAGTGAATTAATTAACATCTAATTGACCAATAGTCCAATTAAGAGAGACAACAATAGTTAAAATTAAACGCACTATACTAGGTTTCATAACAGGGCTAAAGTTTCAAAATATTCAATACATGCCTATTGGCGATTGCCAAAAACAATAAGTTGGGCCTTGGACCACTGCATTGACCCATCCGAATTGTATTTAATTGAACATACACATTTACAGCCAAGTACATGATGATTTTAGTCTGAGGTACCAACTCCCAAGTATCATTTTTAATTAAAGTTTTATACTCATCATGCTTAGCCTGATGCCAACGAAGATCTTTGGAAGTCTGTTTAGAATTAAAGGGTTCTATTCTATGACATATATTTATAAATTCATGAGGCGTTAAGAATTGGAAATACCATCTTTAAGACGTGTAACCAAATGATGAGCATTCAAAATAGGCTGTAAAGGAGAAGGGGAAATTGAAACAAGAGAAATAGATGACCTGTGATGGTAGGCGATTTATGGACAACAACACTTGAAAAGAAGCATGCAGGCAAGTCAGATTGAACTAGAGCCATTTCAATAATATGCCTATATTTATGTTGAGCAACACCATTCTGAACCTAGGTGCCTAGATAAGATTTTTGAAAAATTATTCCTGATTTTCGAAAATGCTGAGAGTAGAATCATCAAATTCTCATCCACAATTACTTTGACTTTTTTAGTTTTAAACTTAAAAATATTTTCACCCATAATTTGAAAGTTCAAAATTTATGAGTAAAATCTTGATTTTCGATGTAAGAGATGAATTCATGTAAAGCATGAAAAGTCATTAACAAAAATAGCATAATAAAGAAAATATTGAATTAATAAAATTGATGATTGCAAAAGGTTACTATGAATAAAATAAAAAGGATATGGAGCAGCTTGTTGAATTATTTCAAAAGGCAACCGATGAACCTTGCCTAATTTGCAACCAACACAATCATCATAAAATTTTGAATTACATGAATTTTTATATTGGAAACTAATTAAAGGCCCTGTAACTTTAGAATAGGTGTGACCAAGATGAGCATGCCAGATATTTCCTGACTCGTTATTAGTAAAAAACTGTAGGTACAGATGATGGAGGACCAACTATGGAAAGTTGAATATGATAGATACAGTGCTTACCGGAACCCCTAATTTGTACATTCCAGTGGTCCTGTCTTTTACCCAAACTGAAGAATCAAAACATACGGTACAATTATTTTCTTTACATAGCTTATTGGGAATATGACAGACAAAGGACAAGGTGAGGGAATGACTAGCAGTCTTAATATTCATTTTGCCAATAATTTTAATATGGAGAGAGGTACCATCACCAACAACAGCTGAACTTTACCCATTATAAGAAGTATAGTATAGAACTTACCATCCTGATGGATCATGTACGAGAAAGCTCTCGAAACCGGATACAAGATAGAGTCATATGTTTCACCACCAACAGACAAGGCATCAAAGTACGAGTGATACTCTTTTGACTTGATGGCAGTATATTCAGATTAAAAAGCGAGGACACTACGCAGTTTGGTGACCTGGATTCTAATAAACACCATAAGAATCAAAAGAGGGGTAGAGCTAAAATTTTCATTAGATAGGTTATTTCTAGCTGGCGATAAATTATTGGCAACATAGTTGGTGGAAGGAAATAAAAACGTGACAAGTCAGAAATATTACCGATACCATTGTTACAATTCATGTTGTTTTGTGCCATGCCACCTTCTCCATTGTTACAAGTGTTGGACAGGTCTCCAAAGTTGTGATTGTTGTTGCAACCACCCTTGTTGTGATTGTTCTTGCCCTTAGTCTTGCCACCTCCTGCAGTTTGAGTAGTGGGTACGGAAGAGGATCCAAAATGCTGAGTTGCCACCATTGTGTGAAGAGGAGAAACATCCAATACATTCTTTTGAAACATCATAAGTTGCTCGTGAAGCAGAAATTTGAGATTTAAATCATCAGAAGTAAGCTCCAAGGGATAGTGTTTCAAGGCAGTAACCAGATGGGCTTAATCTGGAACCCCATCCAACCTAATGGAGATATAATTGATTTTATAATTAGGATAAGAAAGAAATACCCTTTCTGATTGGTTTTTTATATATCATGTTCCATATTTATTTTGTAATTTTTATCCCTTTTACTCACTATATATGAATACACATAGGCATAATTATTTGTGATTTTTTTTTTACCTTCTATCATCATGTCAGACAATGTATACAACACCAAATCTTGAGCAGAGACTGGACACTTGATTGAAAGAAGAGAACCCACCACAACCTTGATGTCACACATATGCTCATCCTAAAGCGAGATTCAATCTTTTTTAGTCTAGATCACCAACCATTTAACTCCATAGATTTAGTTAAACTAGCATGCATAAGATGAGTCTACAAATAAATCCAAATATCACGGGAAGTGGGAAAATCATGAACATCAAACAAACAAATTTTAAAAAAATAGTAGAAAAAAATCCAAATCTTAACTTGTTGATTAATACAGATATATTCATGAACTTGCAAATTCAAAATTGAATTATTAGAAGCATCAAATAAAAACACTAAAAATACACATTAAATTAAAATATCAAAAACAAAATATAAATATTAAAAATGGACTAAATTAAAGTTTTTAAAACTCAAATAAAATACTAAAAATATACATAAAATTAGTTAAAATTAAAGAAAATCATAAATGCACTAAATTGAAATGTGCACATCGAATAAAAATAGTTACCCATAAAATTAATAAGTTCGTCTCCTGCGAGACCATGTCATGGTGAGACCAGGCACTGGAGGGAAAATTGTGAAATGAAAACCTAATGCGAGGGAAAATTACAAATATTTCAGGCTCAGTGTCATTAATGAAAGATGCAAAAAATGGAGGAACTAAAGAGTAAATACGAGAAAACTAACCACACATACCCTGCCCATCCTGACGGAACGAAACTAAACCCCTTGCGAAAACACACCTTCACTTTATATGTTTAATCAAAATCTATAAAACACAGTTTTTTCTACCAAAATCTTTCGGCAACAATAAATCTTCAAACATTGTTCTTCATCAAAATTCAACCACAATGAATTTGATATGAATCTCCTTGCGAAGACTCTGGACTGCGGAATTTTATATCTTTGACTAAACGAGGGAATCTGTAAACCCTAATATAACCGCATAATTTATCACAATTAACCCTCGGGATTATGAAAAACTTGAGATTTAAAACCCTAACTAGCTTGCAGTATTAGTTCACAAATCGAAGGTATTGATACTTAATTAACCCGCAGGATTAAGCAACAATGAAAATACCTCGCAAGCACAAAAAATGATCTCAAGATTATGAATATATGATTGATAAGAAGGTGAGGATTGGATCGGCCATACCCCTCTATTTATAGGGATAAAACTCGACCAGAAACCCTAATCTGAAACAGAATTTGAATAAACTTATTGAATTTTTAAGAAGTTAAAACCATATCTAACTAGAATATCTAAAATAAACAGCTACATGGCTGAAACCATCAAGATGTGTTCTTTAATGAATATTGTCTTATCTTATCTTACTAAATCTAATTCTAATCAGAATAAAACTGAATATTCTAAAACTCTAATGGACCAGATTTCAAAATTAAGCTCATCAAAGCCCACATGGCCGAGCTCAACATCTAAAATAACAAATGGATTAATTTTACAAAGATCACACTACCTCGTTAAAAATCCAGCGGGAAAAAGAGTACAATGTTCTTCATGATGTCTTCAATTCCTCAACACTCTTGAAGAATTAATCCAAGAACTTATCGGTGTTGAATTCTTCATTAATTATTCACTATGAAGGTGATCCATCATAGCATTTAAAGCAGCATCCCTAAGATTCATTCTTAACCTAGTCATAGGACCAACCATGTCACTTAGAGAATCCCGAACATGACCTTTAAATATTTGATCAAGTTTTGGAATGTATTCATCTATGGTGGAAGTAATCGTGGCATCTCCATCATTCCCTCTGTGGTCGAAAGGTTTCGCTCTCGAAACTAAATCATCTTCAAAGGTAAATGGAGATAAATCAGCAACATTGAAAGTAGTACTAACACCATAGTCTCCTGGAAAAGCGATATTCCAAGCATTGTAATTCACACATTCCAACACTTTAAAAGGACCACACCACGCGGACTGAGCTTAGATTTACGAGCATTTGGAAACCTCTATTTTTGCAGATGCACCCAGACCTAAATATCCCTCTTGGAATTGCATAACCATGTATCCCTGATTGGCTCTGTCAGGATTATGAGCATTTGTTCATTCAATCTGAAAGCGCACCTTCTCATGTAATAACTTAACAAAACCAGCCTTCTTTTCTCCATCAAGGTTTCGTACCTGTTTAAAATTCAAAGGACTTAAATCAAGAGGTTTAGTAGGTAGAAAACCATAAAAAGTTTCAAATGGAGGTAAAGAAGTAGTAGAATGAACAGTGAAATTATAGCAAACTTTGCAATTAGAATGCACGCTTCCCAATTCTTCAAATTTTTCTATACAAGGGCACGCAGAAGAGCCCATAGCGTTCAATTTGTAAACTCTATTTTCCATCAATTTGAGGATGACTAGCAGTAGAAAATAGAAACTTCGTCCCTAACTTGCGCCACAAGGTATTCCAAAAGTAGGACAAAAATTTGACATCTCGATCAAAGATAATTAACGCAGGAATGCAATGGGCCAAACTATTTCTTTCAAAACTAAATCCAGAACATTCTTTGCATCTCATTTATTCCTACAAGTGTCTCAAAACTTTCTACCCTTTGTTTTTATTTTCAAAAAGTTTTTAGAACAAGTTCTCCTATATAAAACTTTCTTGTTTTTATCATATCTCATTCGTTATAGCTCTGATTCAAGCCATTCAAATTGTGTTTTGTTCCTTATTATCTTAAGAATTTATAATTCCAAGTCTTAGATCCTGATTTTGAGTTTATAATTTTTAAATTTCGAAATAAGTTATGCACTAGTCATATCCTATTTTGCTTTGAAATTGCGTTTTATTGATCGATTACCCTTATATTAGCCTTCACCTTGTGATTTTTTAGTCTTATACACTTGGTGAGCAACCTTAATAAACAAAGGGAAGGGGCGGCAATTTTTAATAGTAACCGTTTATTTTTCTTAGCAGTTAGTGCACATGGCAGGCAATAATCCATTTGTCCCACCATTTCTAGGCAATCCCAGCAATTTACCATTGAAGAACAAATCTGATAACAGACGTGGTGACCAACCATGTGATGAGGCTCTAGATAGTTGGGAGCGACATCGATTAAGACCTAATGAATTCGTTGATCCAGGTTGGTTTGTTGTTGCAATAAATGCACTTATAAGTGAGGTGCAAAGATTGTCGAGAAAAGTTGACAGCATGGCATAGCCTACCCCTCCCATCATCGGCCAAGATGGATGAATCTCAGGAATTTACCCTCCAATTCTATGGTTATGGTAATTCAGATGATGATCCTGATGATGGTTCGCAAAGACGATCACACCGAGGATCATCTAGAAAGCATCGCCATAGCAGACATCGTTATTGAAGAATATTAAGGGCTAGCTTGGGTTCCAGTTCGAGATCAGACTCTACTTGAGATATCAAAGGGTTGAAATATGACATCCCGCAATTTGATGGTCAACACAATCCGGTGAAGTATCTTGATTAGGAGCGACAGATTGAGATATGTTTGATCTCAACAATTATCGCGAGAAAGAAAAAGTTAAGGTGGCGCAGTATTCCTTCACTCATTGTGCGGCTGAATAGTGGAAAAAATTAAGAGAAACAAGACAACTTTCTAGTAAGAAGATAACATTCACCTGTGAGAGATTGGGGTCCGAGCTTCGCCATTATCATGTTCCACCAACATACTTGAGGGAATAGCATTATTATTTAGACAATACGTAGACAGGAAATTGCACAATTGATGAATACTGTCAAGATATCGAGTTGACCATGAGAAGGCTCGAGATGAAAGAAGACGATGCATTCATAAAAAATGATTCATTTAATGCTTGCGTGAGAATATTCAAATTCCATTCAAGCTTCAGCATCACATATGAATGGGTGATTTATTGGTGAAAGAATTTTTGGTTGAGAGTACCCTACGACCAAACAAGCAACAATTCGAATTTCCCATTCAACGATTAGGGTTTGACTCCAAAAACCCTAGTTCCAGCCAAGGTAACGGAATGCCCATGGAAGGCCAAGGATTGGTGAAAACCTATTCAAATCCGAAATATAATCCTACTGATAAGAGGGCAGCACCATCAACTAAACAGTCTTCAAAAAAATCCAGGTAAGTCCACTACTTCTTCATCAAATTGGATTTTTGTTAATACTCTACTTGTTTTCATTGCAAAGAGAGAGCACATGTTTGTAGTAATTGAGAAAGGAGATGAAGAAGATGAATGTGGTGATATGCCAACATTGTATGAAAGTGGAGAAGAACATGTAGATGAAGAGATCATCGTAAATGATCAAGGGGAACAAGGTCCGGAAACACAAGGTAAATTCGTGTCATTGAGACTTCTAAACTCTCAAATGGTTGAAACGGAGATACAAATTATTAATATTTTCCATACTCGTTGTCTTGTGAAAGATAAGAATTGTTTATAGATTATTGATGGTGGATCTTTTGCTAATACTGTTTCCAATCTTCTTTTTAAATCATTGTTCTTCCTTGTTACTACTCATCCATCACCTTATAAACTTATTTTGTTAAATGGTAGTGGTGGGATTATGGTTAATGAAAAATGCACGATTAACTTTAAGATCAGAAAATATCATGATTCTATCTTATGTGATGTCATACCTATGGAGGCTAGTTATATTTTGTTAGGGAGACTTTGAAGTTTGATCATAAATCAATGAATGATGGTTACACTAACAAAATAACTTTTATTAAGGATAGAACAATGTACACTTTGACTCAGTGGAAGTCCTCGAGGCTCAGAGGCACATGAAAGGCTATAAAGAAAATGTTGCGACTAATTCTTAAGGAGCCGAACGTAACCCTAGCTAGAGTTTGAGGGAAATCGGCCAAAAGGTAAAAAGGAGGAAAAAACCCTAAAACCTTTGACCAAAAGTCAGGGGTGGCCTATCCAGGTAAGTCAGGTAAGTCTTTGAATGATTTAGAAAAAGTCGTGAAAGGTTTTATCTTCACATCTTTGTCCTTTGCCATCGATTTACGTGATGATACATTAACTTCTTATTAATTCTTGTAGATAATTTTATGCTTCAATTAGGTATGTGAATCATTCTTTTGCAAATCATTTTTTGTGCTTAGATTACATTTTAAAGAAAGCTACTTTGCCAAAGATGATATTCTTATGCATATTCCTCCATGGTTTGCTGAGATGTTACATGAATTTGAGGATGTCTTCTTGGATGCATTACCTCAAGGTTTACCACCACCACGAGGCATTGAACATCAAATTGACTACTTCCGGGTTTGGTCATTCCAAATTGTCTGGCTTACGAAACAAACCCTGAGGAGACAAAGGAACTACAATGACAAGTTGATGATTTACTTCAAAAAGGTTATGTGCACGAATATTTTAGTCCTTGTGCTGTTCCTTTCATTTTAGTTCCTAATAAAGACAAAAGTTGATGTAAATGCATTGACTGTCATGCTATTAACAAGATAACCATTAAGTATCGCCATCATATCCCTAGGTTAAATGATATGCTTGAAGATTTTCATGGAATTGTGATTTATACTAAGATTATTTGACTCAGGGTTATCATCAGATTCATATAAGGGAGGGGGTGAATGGAAAACTACATTTAAGACTAAGTTAGGGTTGTTTGAATGAATTTTTATGCCTTTCGGGTTAACTAAGGCACTTAGTATTTTAATGCGGTTGATTAATCATATCTTGAGAAAGTTTATTACTCTATTTGTTGTGGTCTATTCTGATGATATATTGATTTATTCTAAGTCGACTAATGATCACATTGAGCATGTTAAAATGGTTCTTGTTGCACTTCATGAGTCTTGTTTGTATGCAAACATCAAGAAGTACACTTTTTGCGCTTTGGGGGTGGTGTTTCTTAGTTTTGTGGTCTCTAAGGAGGGCATAAAAGTCAATGAAACCAAACTTGAGGCTATTAAAACCTAGTCGAGACCTACCAACGCCAATCAGGTACACTCCTTTCATGGTTTAGCTAGTTTTATAGATGGTTTGTGCATCATTTTTCATCTATTGATGCACCTCTAAATGAAATGGTTAAAAAGGATGTGAATTTTTTTGGGGTGAGAGTCAAGTGAATGCATTTAATGAATTTAAAGTATGATTATTTAATGCTCATTTTCTTTCTTTACCTGATTTTAATGGTAATTTTGAGATTCATTGTGATGCTTTCGGTGTTGATATTGGTGCTGTTTTGATGCAAGAGAATTGACCTATAGCTTAATTCAATGAAAATCTAAAGGGCGGTGTTCTAAATTAGCTTGTGTATGATAAAGAATTTTATGCAATTGTGCGTGCATTAGAGACCTGGAAACATTATTTATTGCATAAAGAGTTTGTCATTCATAGTGTTCATAAATCTTTGAAGTATTTGAAGAGTCAGATGAAATTGAATAAGCGTTATGCTAAATGGTCTACTTTTATTGAATCTTTTTCTTATGTGTTGCATTACAAGAAGGGGAAAGAAAACGTTGTTGTTGATGCTTTTAAGTCGTAAACATGTTTTACTTAGATGATTGGAATGAATTATGTTACGGTTTTCATTTGTGCAATAAATATATGATACTGATCTTGATTTTTCATCTGTTTATACTGCATGCAAAAATGGTGTTTATGATAAGGTTTTTCGGGGGACAGTATCTTCTGTTACACTTTTGTGTACCACTGTGTGTTACACCAATAAGAATCAGCCATGTGTACCACCTAAATTAATTAAACCAAAATAAAAATTATTAAACCAATATTAGTTAATTTAGGAGGTACACGTGGCTGATTCTTATTGGTGTAACACACAGTGGTACACAAAAGGGTAACAGAAGATCCTGAGCCCTTTTATGATCATCGTATCATGCTAGGGATTTAAACAAATAATCAGATCGGTGATTTGTGTTATTTACTTCAAGTTTCTTTCCCAACTTTTGACCAACAATCTAAGACTTTTTCTCTTGAAACCCGTATTTTAATAAATTATGAAAAATTAAAGTTTAAGATATAAAATAAAAGAAATTAAGATAACATTTTCGGGATGCATTAATCAGTCATAATTGCAACTAAAATATTTTATCTTTTTAGACTAAGTCATATTGAAGATTAGTATTAGAGTTTAGTTTGTTCTCTAACTCTTCTATATAATCATCTATATAATTTGGTCTCTCAATAATATTCATCATTACGGGAAATCTTTCTTTCATAGTATCAGAACAAGTTCTGATCCTAAATCCTAAAATTTAATTTTTGCCGCCTCCCTCTCCTTTCCAACCAGATTCCGGTCAGATTCCGGTCAACATCCGGTCAGATTCCGGCCAAATTCCGGCGGCATCTTTCGATCTCCGGTCTTCTCCGCTGCTTCTCGGCGTGTATTTTGGTCTTCCCCGACGTGTCTTCGGCGTCTCTCGGTTCTCTTTCGGCGTCTCTACTTTCCCGATCGGTTATTCTTCGGCACAGATCAGTCGCCAAATTTGCAGCAGCAACGGTTCTTCTTCAAACGGTCACCTTTTTATCAGCGTTCTCGGTTTTTCGAGCATCACTCCAGAAGCGCCCGACGTTCTCGGCTTATTGGCGAGGTTCTCATTGCAGCGACGGAAAACCAGCTTTCCAGCCAGATTCACGCATCCTTCCCGCACGTCATTTCACTCGCGCTGCCAGCTCACTCGAGCGTGGATTCACACGCCCAACATTTCCTTCAGCTGTCCGAGTATTCACTGCCGCTTTCTTCTCGGTCCACTTTTGCCATCCATTGGTTTTCTTTTATATTTTTAGTATGACCCATTTCGCTAGTATTAAGCATTCTGGCTCAAAAGTGGATTGTCGATTCTGGCGTCACTAAACATATGGCATCATCTCTCAGTGTTGTTGATTATGTGACTCCATATCATGGTCGTGGCTTTATCACTGTTGGTAATGGTTCTCAACTTCCTATTACTCATATTGGTAATTCTCAGATGTCAAAATCTTTATCATTGCATGATGTGCTTGCTGTGCCTGGTATCACTAAAAAAATACTTTCCATTAGCAAGTTAACTCGGGATTTAAACTGTGTTGTTTGCTTTGATGATCACTTATTTATTATTCGGCATAAAATCACTAGGGAAACCTTGGGTCACAATCATATTGAAGATAGTCTTTATGTCTTAGACTATGGTGCATCTGCTTTACTGTCTACTGTTAAGTCCAGTAAGCCGCATGCGTCTTTTGAGATCTGGCACGCTAGACTTGGTCATGTTCTGCATTCCGTTATTTCTGGTTTGCGTGCTTCTGGAGCCTTA
>JAULKK010331241.1:0-20870 GCA_032355705.1 Rubia peregrina | reverse complement strand
GGGTGGCAAATGAATACCCCATATCCGTGGCGTTCAACAAAAAATTAAAAAACTTATAAGCAAAACATTCATAAACCCTACCATTACAGAAACACCCCCCCCAGCACTAGAAATTTTCCGCCAGGGATACCGGTGCCTAAGGTACTAGGTGAAAATTTGAAGATTTCTAAACACCGGTATAGCATATCAGTGCTATCAAGTTGAGCACCAGTGTGCTATGCACCGGTGCTTAAAAATTTATATACCGGTGTTCAATTAGGCACAACCACGTACAGGTAATAAATGAACTGGTGCTAATAAAATTCTATGCCATTGTTCAAAGAGGCATCGCCACATACATATATTGGGCACTGGTACGCATGATACATACCGGTGCTTTTCTTTTCAGCACCGGTTTAGCATTGTGTTCCGGTGCCTAATTATGTTTTGAATCAGGTGGTATTTAAAACAAGCTTAGATATTTTTAGCATCGGAAATTCAATTCCGCAGTCATTTTCTTAGCACCGGTATTAAAAATATTAGTATCACCGATATCCAATCAAAGCAGAGCAGATGATGTACAAAGTATAGCGCCGGTTTTTTGTTGAAAATATAACCGGTGCTAGTTTTTCAAAAAAATGGTATTGGATAATTTTTAAATTTGGGCACCATTACGGATCAACCACGGAGAAAATGGATTATAAAAAATCTCACAGAACAGTAGAAAAAATTATAGATTTTCTATTGAAGAAAATACGAATCCACAAATGATAATATAAAAGAAAGAATGAAATCTCAATGTTAATACACAAAATCCAATACCTCATCCACACATATAATACAATCAAAGTCACGGATCATTTTTAGCCTCTATTGCAGAAATATTAACCCATGTCTCGCACTATTTGTTTGCCACCTCTTGAAGTTCGTAGGCGTGGTATTGGCCTTGTTAGTCTGGAAAAACCTGTGATTTAGTTCTATTAAATGTCAGTTAGTAGGATGGGGTACTGCAAAACAAGGAAGAACTGTCGTTATTTATTTCGTAGTTTTGATACTTATATTATGTGGATTCTTCAAAGTTGTCTTCAGGGCTAGCTCCTCCAGGAATAGCATAACATAGTAGCCGCATTCCTAGCTACCTCCTTGTCCTTGATGCTAAGATAGAATACAACAATACACAATGTATAATTAGTGTGAAGAGAAAATAAAATCATTAAAGTATGTGTAAATTTTTATGTTGAATACCTAAGTTGTTTTCCAACTAAAATTGGCTGAGAGTTTATTCTTCCTCTTCACCCTCTCATATTTAGATGTAATCCTGGGGATATGTAATATTTGAATATTAACTTAGAAAATTTCATGGAAAGAATGAAGTCTATTTCAATGGATAGTAATACCTAGCAATAGGTTGGGTTCCGACGCAATCGTCTCACTTCATACCATCGGTGAGTGTGTCCAATGTGAAGACATTGTTTGTACCAGGATAAATGAGGATGAGAAACCAATGTTGCCTATGTTAGTACTTAACAAACTATCTCAGGTGAATTTAACTAATGTGATAGTAATTTAAACATGAATGTAATGTATCTGATCTCTTGAGGTAGGGTACCACAAAAATGTCGGTGTTAGATGCAACCAATGTTTTTCCCAGATGAGGGAAAGATAGTTATTGATGTCATCCTCCTCATGACCGACGTAATTTCTTCCTGTGTTTGCGACACAAAATTGAATTATCCCCTTGTTTGTGCCTTTTATTTTACTCTACAGGTGCCTGTTAGCATACAATTCAATTTTTCTCATTGATATTTTATGAAATAGAAAATGGAAATTGAACGTTTTATAACTTACCCATCCAAAAATCTAGCTGGGAGTTCGAGATCCATGTTATGCCGTGACAATTCCCGAGCGTGTATCCGAACTCAAACATTTGCTCGATGTTAAGGGCACATTTGTATGGTCTAGCAAATATGGATACTGGAAACTGTTTGTAATAAATAACCTTTCTTATAGCATTCATTTCAGTGGCCAACTCATTGTAATGTTTGAGGAACTCCCTCATCATTGGATATTCAGTTAATTTGCGGCAGTTTACAATCTACATCTGGCCTGTTAAAAAAGATATATTAAGTATATGAAACTCGTCCAAATAGAATAGTTATTGGGTTTGATAGAATTATCAATTTTAGAGGCTTGATTGGTATCTCGGCATATATTACACCCGGCCTATAACTAGTTGTCGAACCGGATGGCTGCATCGATAAAGTAGTGACAGACTATTAAATGTGACAGGGAATATATATATATATATGTAATTTTGCAATTAGTATTTACACACTTAGAATATGTACCAAAAAAATATATGTACATAATAATTTAATCAAAATACCTCGTCATCGAGGACCTCTAGGAATTCCCATTCCTTTTCAGAAGAAACATTGACAGTCGCCTCTTTCTCATGTTTCTTTAGGGTATCCAAATATTGGTTGATCAAAGTCACGGGCCAGTAAATGACATGTCCAACAGCCTCTCCAACATGAACGGATTTGTGATTGGCGGATGGCAATCCTGCTTTGGCATGGAAAAGCGGCTGAGAAACTCAGACACGAGCAACTCCACTCGCTGATGTCCGGCTGTGGCGTATTTTCTGGAGAAATCCTTTTTCCACCAAGGCCCTTGAACCATTTAATTTCTTCACGAACAAAGAAACTTTCTCCTCATTCTGTCATGCATTGTAGAACTATGTTTGTTAAAAATATATAAAAAAATATGTTCATAAAAATACTACAGATGAAACAAATAAAATGAAGTTGTAATCCACTTTTTTACCTTCTCATCGTTGTTCTCATCGCTTGAGCACTCTCATGTTTGGTCTGTGCCACGCTAACTTGGCCGAATGCCTTTTCAATGAATGACTTGGGATCATTGAGCCCCACTGGTATTTGGACTCCTCCAGCTGATGCAATCTCCTTGACAAGTTGGTCAAGGTATTTCACCATCGCCTTCACCATCGGTTGGTCTGCCGGTTGCTTTTTTTTATTGGACTGGGGAACAAGCTGCTACCGCATTTTCTTTGGCTGTGGGATAGATGGGGTACAACAACATCTTTTGAGTGGTTGGTTTGAGTACCCCTATACCTCCCTGGGTGATCCTTGTGTCTAGTTGCTTTTATAAGTATGTCCTCCCCTGGTTCCAAGACTAATGTACCCCTAGAAGCATCCTTGTTCATCTGTATCTACGATTAGGCATAAAATATAAACATTAAAATAACTAATCATTTGAAAATTCCTACAATATCTGCAGCGATGGATCCGTTCTTCTGGTCAGTGTATGTGATCTTATCTTCTAGCTTGGTGGACTCGAGGTAAACTAACGATCTGTCCACATTGAAATTCATGTCCCAATCTCTTGCTCATTCTCCTTCTTTATCAAGCCATGTGCAGCTAGTTTCTCTCTCTCTCTCTCTCTCTCTCTCTCTCTCTTCATCTGTCATTTTCTCGTTGATCTTTGCCTGACTGAACCGGTGCTCACTTCTTCCAGTCCGATGTGTATAAACATTTTTATTTTATTGGGAGCAAGCCATCGCACTGAATTTCTATCCAAAAAACAAAAGGTTAAATTAGTATTTTTTAACCGATATAAGTAACTCATAATGAAATTTGACTGTTAAGACACGAATGTTCATAAACATGTTACCTTAAATTTGGGTGTCGTTCTCATTTTGTAGAACCCGTTCCACTCCTTTTCCTCCATCCATTTGTACTTATCCCAAGGTTTTGTTTTCGATTTGTTTGTGTCTTCTGCCACCTGGTGGATATATGTTTTTGCAATTTTTTATTTCCAGTTCTAGTGGGTGTTGCCAGCCGTGACGTACACTTTTTCCTTCAATTTTTGAAGTTGTGCAGCAGTCAATTTCTGCTCAAATTTGAAGCTCGCTTGCATTGAATTTACAAAATATGTGACGTTAGATTTTAATCATTGATAATTATTTGGTACCAATGTTAAACAAAAAAACTAATGGAAATAATATAATCTCTGTCATCAATAGAGTTACCATGATTTCCTTCTAAGCCTCCTCCCTGGTGTCATCAGGGACTTTATTCCAGTGCCCGTGTGTCCCAAACTTGATTCGCCGCTGAATTACGTAGTTACAATATGCCAACCATGCGGTTCAATTCTTCGTGCAGGCTATGTCACATGGGTTGAACTGTACTAGCACTGATCTCTGTCCTTTGAAAGAATCACTGATCTATGTCCTTTGAAATACGTAGTTACAATATGCCAACCATGCGGTTTAATCCCAGTGTGCTAGTCACAGTTGATGAAAAACTATTATTAAAGCGAGGTGTGTAAATCCGTGTATCTCTAATAAATTCAGCAATGGTCAAGTAAGGAAAATGGGGTTCTGCATACGGTAACCATAGATCTATTAAACTTCCAAAACCTATCCAATTTTCCAGCTAAAAATTAGAGTTTACCTCCCCAATATGAACTAATGTGTTTTCTACCACAATCTGTCCTAATGAAACTGACATATTCATGGCTCTAATGTCCCAAGATTTTGAGGTAATGACCAAACAAATTTGACCATAATGAAGAACTTTTTTGGAGGTTCCACCATAGCTTCAAAGAGAAGGAATCTAGGGTTGTATTTATACATCTAATTCCCAATCCATTTTATGAAAATGGATAACAAAGGTGTTCCCAGCCTTTCTAGCGCTTGTCGTGTCATGTTTCTGATTGCTCTTATAGGAAATCAAAACTTCAAGCCTCAATATGATGTATAACATGACATGTCGGAACAACTACGCTCCAAATATGTATAGGATTGAGATCAAATTGTGTTTTATTAAAATTAATCTTCTAGCAGGTGTCAGCTATTTGTTGTTCCATCCGACTATTTTAAAGATAATTCTATCTAAAATTTTCTAAAAATAAGAGTTTATTTTCCTGCCTTTATGAATTGGGAATCCTAAGTTCTTAAAGGGGAAGGTACCAGCTTCCATATGGGTTAAGGTATGAATTTTAGACTGATTACTTGTATTTTTCCCAACATAAAAGGCACTCTTTGAGTGTTTAATTTTCTGCCCTGATGCCTTTTCATATTGTTCAAGAAATTTAATAATATTTACACAAGATTTCTTAATCCCTTTAAAAATATATATAATTATGTCATCAACATAAGATATATGAGTAAGGTTAGTTTCATTTACAGGTACACTAAATATTTCAACTAAACCTTCAACAAACATTGCTTTCAGTCCCCTGTTTAATAAATCGGTTATTAAGTTAAAAAGGGTAGGGGAGAGGGTATCTCCCTGTTTTAGGCCCCCAGAGGATCTAAAAATCCATATTAGATACCATTAAGTAAAATAGAGAAGAAAGCTGAGCTGATGCTACTCATAATGAGCTTCACTATATGACCAAGAAAGCTATATTTTACCATTAATGAGTTCAGAATGGGCCATGCTACCCTATCAAAAGACTTTGACATGTCAAGCTTTACTATGACATTTAGTGACCGTTCTGGTTTATCTAGTAAGTTAACTGCTTCTTGCAAAAATAGTATATTATAATTAATTTTCCTACCCTTTATGAATGCTGACTGCTCCTCGGAATACATCTGGGTAGTATTGGTTGCATTCTATCAACAATAATTTTGTAAAAAATCTTGTGGATAAAGGTTGACAGATTAACTGGTTTGTAGTTGGAGAATCTAGTATGGTTGGTTTTGGTTTTCGGAATTAATGTTATGTGAGTACTAATTATAGCCTTAGGAAAGGGTACTCCACACATGAATTTCGTAAATCTGTCTTAATTATCTCCCAGGCCCATCTAAAAAAATATTCAGTATAAATATCTGGACCTGCTGAACTGCTTTCACTGAGACAAAAAAATCTGTAGATTTGAGTTCTACCATTTCTACTATTTTCTGGAGTTCAATGTTCTCCTCCTCAGTAATTATGGTTGGTATAAATTTCAGAATGTGTTATAGGTTTCGTCCTGTGGTGTCTACATCTTCCCAAGTGAGTAATGTTTTATAAAATTCAAATGCCTCCTGCCCTATAAGATCCTGTTTTGTTAGTGTCTGGCATTATCCACTATCTTTTTAATCCCGAATCTTGTGTATTTGTGAGATAAACTATTATGAAAAAACTTAGCATTACGCTTAACCACTTTAGCCTAGACTTTTGTTTCCAAAAGTCAATTTCTTCCTGTAATCTCTTAGTTAATTCAGCCTTAGCAATATTTAGTTTTTGAAGATAATTTCTAATCATGATGTGTCATAATCACTTTCTTGTCCCTGAATGAATTCTTTTGCCTTTTTATGTTTTTATAAACATTTTAAAGGTTGATTTATTCCTTTTTAAAAGTAAGTTTTCAACTCTTAAGTTCTATACAGAATCTCATCATTCGTTTTTTTCTGTGTTGATTTCCCACGAGTTTTGAACTATGAATGATAGGTCTGATCTCTTAGTCCACATAGCCTAAAATATTAAAGATTTCGGGCATGTTAAAAATAGGGGTGGGTGATCTGAGTGCCCTCTACTAAGTATCTGAGTTTTTGTGTTTTGGAAGATGATGTTAAAATTATGGTTTACTGGTATTCTATCTAGTTTTTTTAATGATTCTAGTAGTTCCACTTCTACCATTAGGCCAGGTGTAAGGATTTCTGATTGATTTGACATTCACGAGGTTATTTTTGTAAGATAAAGGTGTCAAAATAAATTATACTATTAAGGCATGAGTTTGATACACCTTGGTACTCAGTTATAGACCTAGTGATGTTAAAATCTCTTGCTAGAATGGTTGAATGATCTAACACGGAGACTGCTTTTTCTAAGGCTTCATAAATTTCCAACCTTTCTGACCTACAATGTTTCACATAAATAGCATAGATAATTAAAATTTGAATAGAGTTTTTATCTTTCAGTTTGACATGGGTGAACTAAAACCCATTTCAAATCTATTCGAACAGAATATCTAGGTCTCTCCATCAAGTGAAGAATATCCTTGTTCAAATCTTGTTCTCTTTTTATAGTCCTCTATCTCATGTGTTGATTTTTCTTTTGTTTCTATGATAATTTGGATAGAGACCTGGTGTATATTTATCAACTTCTTGAGTATCAGGAAAGATGTCTCAAATCCTCTAGCATTCCAAGATACTAGGTTAATATTAATTTAAAATGATATTTTTAGATTTCAAGTGGGTAATTACCTTGTTAGGTGATCTAAAGAATTTTCTACTTGATTCAGAAAGGTTGGATACATATATATGGATCTTGCAGTATGTTTTCTTCACTGGTACCTTATTTTTCGGCTATATATTGGTTTCCCTGGGGTATCAGATTTTGAGTTATCAATTACTCTATTCTCAGATTAAGATTCTAAGTTTTTTTCAAAGGTGTTCCTTTATGTTCCCTAATCAGCTTTCTGATTTGAGGTAGGTACCTGTGTTGTTTCAGTGAATTTGTTAAAAAAAATTGAGTTGAAAGATTTAATTTGTGAAAATATTGAGTTTCTACAAATAATTAAGGGTAAAGGATCCTTTTTCTTGTGGATGATTAAATCATCCACATATTTATAATTTTTGAAGTTTCTTGCTGTTGTCTCCCTCTTTGCAGGTTTTACTTGTTACCAGGACTATTTTCCCCTTGTGAGATCTTCCCATTTTGTGTTAATTGATCTCTTTTTCAGAACTTTAAATGTTAGAGATGGGAATTTCCATATATTGTGCTCTCTTTGTTATTTTGTCTTTGCCTTTAGCTCACTGTTCAGTTTGTCGTGTCTCATTTGGTTCAAGAAACTCATCAATTTCTTCTATTACAATTTTAGAGGAAATAGGGATCCATTTATGATTTTGTTGATCTAGGGCGGGTTTCACTATTGCAGTAATTCCTTTTGTTTTAGCATTAACTTGCACTTTATTAACACCACAATATTTATTCCTATGACCTATCTTAGAAAATTTAATACCCTACTGTGGATGATCTTCATATGTAATGGGATACCACTTACTTTCCTTAAAAGAATCGAGTCTTATTCTTCAAGGGAATGGATCTTTGAAGTCTATTTCTACACATAGTCAAATACTGGATGGTCTAGAGTTTATTCTGAGTAGGTTCATGTGGAAATATGAGTTATTCTAATCTTGCAGCTATGAGGGGTATTGAATCCCTATGTAGATAATAGGCATGAGGGAAACTTATGGTTAACCAGATAGAGACTAGTGTCTTCACTAACATCAAAATGTTTAGTCCATTTTAGCACTTCCATATAATCCACACCTATGTTCTAGTTCCTCTTAATCCAACATCATAGAATATCTTCATCAAAATCAACTTGATGAAGATATGTCTACGATCCAAAGCAGTAATATTAGGTTCACCCTTCAAACTTATTTTCTTAAATTGAGCTTGAGTAAATTCCAGGGCCGGCTACTTTTTGGGAATTTCCCAACCAGATGATGCTTGAAGGGTTCTGAGAGTAGCTCGATTTCATTATCTTTATAAAACACTGTTATCTCACCCTTGAATTGTGTGGTTGGGTTTGGATCAATTGGATTCGATTGATGAGGATAAGAGTAAGTTAGGGTAGATTGGGATAGAATTTATTTATATGATATGGGTGTTTCCACCTGCGACGGAGCTGCCATAGTTGTGTATTTGTGTTTCAGAGCATTACTTTAGAGGTGGAAATATGGTTGTTAGGGTGGAAATGTGGACGTTTAGTGATGGAGTACAGAGTAGCGATGATGAAGATTGAAAGAAGGTGCATTGATGAGAGAGAAGATGTTGACTCTAAAATATTATAATTAGGTTGACGGTTATTAGATATTGTAAGTCCCGAGATTCAAAAAATTACATTTCCACTCTTTGCCGTCATTTTTTCCCATGTTTGAACCTCTTTTATCTTTCACATCATTTCACATTATCTGTTTGATATACACTAGTGCAAAAACAACTAATATATCTTTTTCGCACGGCATTTATGTAATTGTTTTACGGAACTGCCGACTGTCACATGTTTTGAACTCGGAATCTCTCACTGGGATGTAGGATAATGGGTCAGAGATTTAGAAAAACAATTAATGTGTGTTTATCAAATTCGCTTGGTAGCCTTCCTCTTATGCAAAACAAAGGCCAACACATGATACTTAATTATGTAGTCAGGCTTAATCTTGATCTTATTGATGACATATGTAGTGGAATAGTATAATTATGGTGATCATGGGTTGCTGATGTGCGAACCTGAGGGCACCAAACTACTTTTGACCATCTCGTAAACAATCTTCTTCTCTATAGTCAAATACCAATAAACTTGGAGTCTGGAGACCCTAGAGAAGGAGAGGAAACATTATCCAATTCAACAGAACTAGCTGCTCAATGAGAGTTTCTTCATCTTAGATTAGTAGAACACGATAGATTTTGGCATGATCGACGTAATTCCGCAACCACGAAGTGGCAATCAACGACCCAAGCTACATGAGGTGTCACTTGCCCATCGTAGAACCCAAACGATGACATCCTTAACCGCTAGTTAGATGTCTTCACCATGCCTTGAGTTTAAACTAGTAACCTCGTATATGGGGGAAGATAAGGTTTCACCAACCGCATGTGTAGGGCCGTCTCCAAAAATTTGTACAACTATTGTGTATTTACATGGTAATATTAAAAGTATTATTTAGGCCCCAAATGGTTGCAATGAAGCTATAAAATAAGTAAAATTTAATTTTTAAACAATATCTCGATACAGTAAGAATGTCTATCCAGTAATAAAATTAATCTGATTCGTATTTACATTTAAATGATAATTTATATCCCACTTTTTGTGGGAATTAGAACTATACATAACTATGCATAATTTGTATGTATTCCTTGGGTATGATATGATTTGGATGTAAATTTTGCCTGAATTATATTATAAAAAGAGTGGATCTCCCGACAGGCGGCCTGTCCATAAGCTTATGGACAATCCACTGTACATTTTAGTTATAAACTGCATTTGCTAAATTACACACTAAATTTAGATATTTAAATTATTATTTTTATATTTTATATTTTTATATTTTCACTTTCAAATACACATTATTACTTGTTTTAACTTTTAAAATATGATATTTAAATTTTATTTTAAAAAAATACAACATATAAGTTAAAAAATAAAATGGATTGTCCATAAACTTATGGACATACCACCTTTCCTAAGACTTTCTCTTGGAAAAATATGCTTTCGGTCCCAAATTAGGAGAGTGTAGTACACTGGGATACAATGTTTGAAAATAAAAGATAACTACTAGTTAATTATCCATAATTTTAGCGATAAATAATCAAGGTAAGTCTTAATAATAGGAATATGTGAAAGATTCACATGTAAATTACTATATATATATATAAATATATTTCCATTATCCCACAAACTACCCACACAATTATTAACGGTAAAGTTCATTTTTATAAAATTTCACATAGTCAAAGTAATTTTATTTTTATTTTTAGACCATCTAAAATTTGGGGCCATGTTTCGTTGCTCACTTTACTCATGCTAGTAGATAACCCCGTGCATATACCTATGTTGATGGAGATGCAGACTAGGAAGCATACACAATGCCTCGCAAGGACTGATGAAGCCAAAGATGATGACGCCACAACAGCTTCCGCTGCAAGAATCCTTTGGTTTGGGATTTCCTCATGATCTGCACCTAAAAGAATGTGTTAACCAATGTATTTAGCAGATTTTTCAGTATTTTTTGATTAGTTAATTGCTAGGTTTAATTAGATTTACATTACAAGGGGTTTAGTTAGCCATTGTTGGTTTTCTTGTCTAAATCCTTAGTTTTGTAGATTTATTAGACCTAATAGATGATATGTCCTTACGAGCATCTAGATCTCGTTTTGTGAGCTTATTTGTAGATTGCTTGTAAGCAGTCCGACCTAAATTGTAGAAGGCCATTCGCAAGAATGGTTGTAGACATAAGGCCACAAGGATGAGAGTTCATCTCAGCTACCCATGCATGATAGGTTTTTTTATGTTCGGGATCATAGCAACAAGAAGTGGCATGTTGTCCTTCATGGGAAGATGTTCTACTTTGAAGAGGACGTTGATTGGCCCATCCGAGCATAATGTCCCAAGTTCCTATCTGTATTTCCAAGTTTGGAGGACGTGGATGATGGTTTAGTAGGTAGACAGTCACATTGTGATAGATTGCGGGTTTATGAGAGCGGTCAAATTTTCGGGGCTGATGTTATCTTGAAAGGAAAAGATAGGTGCATATTATGACTATAAATGTAATTGTAGTTATACTTTCGTGTCCTCCCGTGTGTGCTATCTAATTGTCTTAGTGATACTTATATATGTTTTGGGGTTAACCTTGTTCGTGGTGTATTATTGCTCGTTCCCATTTTTTGAACTTTGTTATAAATTCTGGCTTAGTTAAATTGAAATAAAAATAGCACCGGTTATGTGAATAAAAACCGGTGTTGTAAAATAGAGGATGTGCTCTATTTTATTACATGCACCAGTTTTTGTTTACACAACACCAGAATTGAGATCAGTGTTGTGTAATTGGGAAGAATTATTCACATTTTCTCTCGGGTTGGGAAAAGTATATACCTTTTGGACATATTGTACTATAAATACTCTCTTATCCTCTCTTCCAGCAACTTTTCTTCCCCGATTCCACAGTCATAAAACGCTAGTTTTCACCATTTCATCTTTCTTTCATCTTGATTTTATGTTTGAATTGCTATTTTTGTTTAGTATGAATTCTAGTAGTTTAACTTAGTCTTGGGAGTGATTGATTATAGCTTCCAAGCCCATGTCTTGAGAACTACTCCCTCCGTCCCATAAGTAATTGCACAATTGCTTTTTGAGAGTAAAACTTTGCAAACTTTGGCCCTTTAGAAAAATAAATCTCTATATAATAAAAGTATCATGTGAGATCTTGTTAGATTCATCCAAACATCTATTTTTTAAATATCAATTTTTATACGGTATTATTATAGCTAACTAAAGATATTCACAGTCAAACGTGCTCATTGTATACATTGAAAAAGTAATTGTGCAATTATGTATGGCACGAAGGGAGTATATGTGAGCAATGTAATGCTTTGCTATTGTGTATTTATTGTGCTTTTAATTTGGTTGTTGAATGCATTAATGGTGTTGGAAATTTGAGTATATGAAATGATTGTATGATTACTTGTTTGGGTTTGGAAGAAATAGCCACTTCTCCGTTCTTTTGATATGAAATCCAAAGGCATGAATTAGATCTTCTAATATGGTTGATGATTTTATGAATGCTAGATACATGTGATCATGTCGAATTCTTTATCATTTTTTGGGTAGCAAATAGGAGAAGTTTATGAACGTTGAACGTTCTTGACTAATATTTTGTAAACGCATGAATTGGTTCAATGCTTGGACAAGGTGTAGTGTTTATAAGTGTTACCAAGTTTGTTGATTATTTTTACGTAATGTCATTAATGGGATACTTTTAGGCGTTGATCGATGAAAGGAGTCATTAGTGAGGTTTAGCAAGAGATGTCGAATTCACTTTTGTAAACTACTGTCAAAGAAGGATAGAAGATTTATCTTCACAAAAAGTAGTAAAAGTATTAAATAAGTTGTATATTCAATGATAGGTAAGAGGTTCGAGAGTGGAAATCAATTGCACCCTAGGTCCTGTAACTTGTGTTTAAACTCTTCTTATTAGTTGCATATTTAGCAGATTTACATTGCTTGCTAGTTAACTTATTTAAATTGATAACTTAGAAAAACCAACCCAAAATCCCCTCTTTACAAGCTTTTTTTTTATGTATGCATATCTTTATATCTAGTGTAGTATTCACCGTTATATGTGAAAACCCTTTGGAAAATACCTCTTCTTTGTGGACGACCCGATTTGCCACTATCTACTTAATTGTATTTAGGAAGCATTTAGAGCTTATAATTTGTATCTTTGAGAGGTAAGACGACGACCTCCCAGACAGACCAACAGAGTTCCCGGGGAATCAAATCTCTCTGCATCGTGTGATGGAGCATTAGATAGAAGATGTCTTATATGTGAATAGGAGTCGAGGATCAAATCTACCCATTTTACATGTGATGCAAATGCCCCCAATACCTTTATTATCATATTTACTCCGTAGTTTATATTTACATGTTCTTGTTTGGCAGTTTAATAATTTCAAACAAAACCCCCATTTTTTCTATTCCTGACACACACACTTGGTGATATTTATGTATGAATCACGTGACTCTATTTTTTGAACCCCTCGGTCTCTGTGGACGACACCCAATCTTACCAATAGCTACTTTCTTGTAGTTAGGAGTAAAGTAGGGAGCAACATATAAATTTCATCATTGGTTGTAAGGGCCCGAGTTTCCAACGATTGTTGGGTCCTTACCACACATCGACTTCAATTCTCATTTTTTTCATAAACTTGTGGTCTCTGACAATCTGGTTGTTGCTCATGTTCCTTCTTCTCTTTTGGTGTGTTACATTAGTGTTTGTTTGTAGTAGTGACTATACCCACTCTAATCAAGCATGTGAATTGCATGCATGTTTCTTGCTAGCAGCTTGCCAGCTAGTAGCTAGCATAAAATAGTTCAACAATTTGTGTGTATAAAAATCTATAAATTTATTCTTGTCCGAAGCAAGTCCGATTTTTTTAAATTCAAGATGCTTTGGGATTATAAGAATTGGGTATTATCAATTATCTCAACTGAAAAATTGGACTGTAAAATTTATGACAACCGATAAGTATTGCAAAAGGATCTGCACGTAGGGAAATTCGATAGAATTTATTCCAGACCGGAATGGGGCCAGCACAGTGTCACTTTTTCCGAGCATCCATGAGTCCCACGACCGAAAGATCAAAAGTCTTCCGGAATTTATGCGTAATAATCTTGTTTTAAGAAAATCTGAGAATATTCATTTCAGGACATTGATCAGGCTCTTCAATAAAACATCCCAGATATCTATGCAATCCCACTATGGTGCCTTCAAAAAGAATGGTTGAGGATATTTTATTATGTAGAAAATGTCCAATGGTACTCACTTTTAAATGAAATTCACAATTTGATACTCTATTTTTAAAATTGTTCTGAAAAAGTACCTATTTTTTCATTAATGTTTTGAAAATGTACCTTTTAGCTAAAAATGAGTATCATTTTGGCACAATTTTGATCCAAATTGGTACCATTTTCCCCCCAAAACACTACTTCAAATTAATATTAATGTAACACTTTCCTTGCAACATTTATTTAAAATATTACAATAACTTATAAAGTGTTACTTAAACCTTTAAAAAGTGTTACATAAATATTGAAAAATGTTACCTAAATTTTAAAAAGTGTTACATTAGGTCTAATGTAACATCGTCTAGGGTAATACTTGTAAAAGTATTACTTTAGGTGCTATTGTAACACTTTGAACCTATTATAACACTTTACAAGTATTACCTTAGGCGATGTTACATTAGACCTAATGTAACACTATTTAAAATTTAGGTACCACTTTTCAATATTTATGTAATACTTTTCAAAGGTTTAAGTAACACTTTATAAGCTATTGTAACATTTAAAATAAGTGTTGCAAAGAAAGTGTTACGGTAGCTATAATTTGTAGTAGTGAAAATGTACCCTTTACTACAAACTAAGGCTAATGTAACACTTTCCTTGCAACACTTATTTAAAATGTTACAATAAATTATAATGTGTTACTTAATCTCTTGAAAAGTTTTACATAAATATTGAAAAATGTTACCTAAATTTTAAAAAGTGTTACGTTAGGGCTAATGTAATATCGTCTTATGTAATAGTTGTAAATATGTTCTTTAGGTAATATTGTAACACTTTGAACCTATTATAACACCTTTTCATGTATTACATTAGGCGATGTTACATTAGATCTAATGTAACACATTTTAAAATTTAGGTAACACTTTTCAATATTTATGTAACACTTTTAAAAGGTTTAAATAACACTTTATAAGCTATTGTAACATTTTAAATAAGTGTTGCAAAGAAAGGGTTACGATGGCTCTAATTTGTAGTAGTGTTTTGAGACATAAATGAAAAAAAGCGGGTACCTTTAAAGGACAAATTCAAAATTTGGATACCAAAATGTGAATTTTGATTTTTTAAAATGGGTATCATTTTGGCCAAACTCTTTTATTTTGTCGTAATTGTAACTCTCTCCCTGGTACACTGGCACGAGATTGAGAACAAAAAGTAATGTTGACGACATTGTATAATCATAAAAAAATTATAGTCAAATTTTCATAACATTTTAAAATTATAAATAATTAAATATTGACTTTGATAAACTCATATTATATATAATAAAAAATATTTATCCCCTAAATATTATTCAGTAATTTTAATCAACAAAATCAAATTCACTGGCATCTAATATAATATTAGAAATAATTTGTTGGAAATGTTGGAAGAAGGTATCAAACTCACGTTCATATACTAGTGTAGGAAGGAGTCGTTTGCAGAAGTGAAAGTCGAGTATAGACGGTGTTTTTACATTTTTGAGATCGGAAATGTGGCACAACATGTCGCTCGATCTATAATTTTGAAATTGGAATAATGCTCTCAGAATGGGCAAACTAAGGAGGTTATCTAGTATGTTCAGATTTCAGAATGACATCTTGAATAATATCGATACCAGATTGACCGGTAAAATACATTTTCGATGCTAGAACATGATGCCGGCATAGTGTGTGACGGTGGTCAGTTTCAAAATTGGGAAATGAATTGGATATATTTTCGTAGTCATGTTTCTGTTTCACTTGTAAATTTGGAATAGTTGCTGAAACGTAATATGACAATGATGAAAGTAGTTACAAATTCGGAACAGGAGTTGGTATAATATACTAACCAACACTTGACAGAGTGTTGTCGTCTAAAATTGTGGGTTTAGTTGAATATTTTTACCTTATATGTTATTAATTAATTTATAAATCATCATACAATGATACAAGTAGTTTCATACAAGAACACATATATAGTATAATAACTATTGTTATACGTAATTCTACCATTATTTTAGATAACTACGATATCGCTAAACGTCAAATGAAAATGCATTAGAGCTACTCTGGATCTTCAAGACACACATAATGTCACATACCCTATTAGAGGGTATCTATTATTATGCTGTGTGTATGGAATCGAACAATGTTGGTGTGTTGAGTAGCCTCTCGCTATCTTCAATTCCTTGATTGTGTATAGTGTTGTATCGTCAGCGGATAAAATTTGAAACCAAAGCGGTGAACACTATTGTTCGTTTCTCTAGAGATCGAGCAGAACATAAGTACCTTGCATATAGTTTTCAAACAAAAGTACGACAAAAACTATTTTAAATAAGTGCTTTACTTTACCTCTTTACTGTGTTCCTTTAATGTAGCCCATTCATATTTTCAAACCACCTTTCCATGACACGTTAATGTATGAGCACCCGTGATCCTATAAGAGAGAGTTTATACGTTCGCATATACTTTGAGACCACAAGTACGGCAATGAGTAGTATAAATAAGAACTTTACATTACCTTTTATTCCGGGAGTACTAGGTCACACCAGCCGATATTATTGAGTAGTTGTACGAAAATATCCTCTGGCCAATGCCTCTACAAAGAGTATTGTTAGGAGACCTTGGTAATAAAGTTTGATCCCTCATTTTTTCCATTTTAAGGGGACATACTGGTCAATGCTATCAAGCAGTGGTGCGCACAAACATCCTCCGGCCAAATACTATTCATTACATTGGCTATAAGACGTGTGTGCTCTCCACTACTCGATCGCCTTGGTATGTGAATCCCATTCAAGAGAGGAAATAAAAAAATGAAGGATATAACCTTATTACGAAACCCCATATTAAGCTCTCATAACAACAGTTTAGCAATTGTTATGTACTTTGTTCAGATTCAATATCCTAAACCTTAAACCTAGAGGTAGCAAATTCATTATCCTACTATGTTCTAGCAACTATTTTGTACATTTGGAATGAAGTTGTAGGTATTAATGTATGTTCTAGAACACTTTGAATCAAACTTGACACCACATTTGGTAGTGATTGAAGAACCCAACACCAGAGTCCATATTCCTAAAATTATGATAGTAAGAAATATGTATATTACGTTGAATCTTTCTAGGGCTTGTGAAAATGGTTAATGTAGTGGGGTAACCGACTTGTGCACCAACAGAAGAAGGAGAGTCTTGGGAGAAGAGGGTTATCTTGGTTCCGTCAACTGTGTTTTTCATAAGCTTTTTTCGCTCTTTATGTAGCGGACATGATAAAAACTAATAGAAGACGGTTTAATCCCCGCACAACTGAAATGTATTCATGTATTGACAGTTTGAATTCAAAAAATTGAAATTAATGTTTATGTTCCCTATACGATAAGAATAAGTAAAAGATGGCTCAACCACCTCACATTTAATAGTTTTCAATGAGGCGACCACTACCATAGATACCCACCCCTAGCACCGGTTTTTGGGCACCGGTTTTTAAAAACTGGTGCCCATTCCTTCCTGACACCAATTTTTTTAATCTAACCGGTGCTAAAATTGGGACCAATTTTTTTACACCGGTGTTTTTAAAAAATTGGTGTCGGTATCAATTTTTTTTTACAAGTGGCACCGGTTTAATTTTGTGCCGATATTTTATCACTGTTCATAACAACTGGTGCTAAATTTAACATTAAATGCTCCAACTACCACACAAAGGTGAGCTTTTGTGGAAGGTGAGCTTCACCCCAAGGCGTGAAAACCCATGAATGTAATTTTCCTTTAATTCTGTTAATTTCATTAAAATGGTAGTGGTTGCAACAATTAATGCATGCATGGGGAGAGTTTAGTTCTTGAAAGTTTTTATCATGTTGTGGATGTGTGAACATGGTTGTCTTTATATTGTAGATGGTACATATATATATATATATCTTCAATAACATGGTTGTGTTTATTTTATAATGTGTGGATATTGAATCTTGGATTTTTTAAAATTATTTTTATTATGACATCTAGATACAATGGATCGAGAATCTATTCTTGCTTGGAGAACGAAAATGCTTAATTGTCCGAGTGCAACTAGTTATATTGGTTTTGTAGATTCGTTTCTTGATTATGCCTACGGTAGGGAGGAGATTATACTTTGTCCATGCAAACGATGCCTGTGTCGGTAAAGGTTGGATGAACGTGGGGTTGTTAGATATCACTTGTTGAAGAACGGATTTGATAGAGGTTACATTGTTTGGACATTTCATGGGGAGGTAGAGCCACAACATAAGGTTGGTGGGTTTGACGACAAGGATGGAAACAATTGTACCATTGATGCTATGTTTGAAGACATTGTTAGAGATTTTAAGGGGAAGCTTGAAATATTGAGTGTCTTCCTAGAGGAAAAAGAGAAGCCATTATAACCGGGATGTAAAAGTAAGGATACCATAATATCCTTTTTGATGGAGGTTTTCAATTTAAAGGCGGCAAGTGGTTGGAGTGATGCAAGTCTGATTTCACTCCTAAAGCTTCTGAAGGATAAGTTCCCGAATGGGAATGAGATACCAATTTTTTTTATAAGGCGAAGAAAATATTGTGTCCTCTTGGTTTGGAATATAAGAAAATACACTCATGTTCTAATGATTGTGTGTTGTATGATGGTGATCTTAAAGACGCGGTTGAATGTCCTATGTGCAAAGAGTCTAGGTATAAGGGTGGGAAGAGTGATGTTGATGGGTGTTTTGGTAAGAGGAATAAGAAGGTCCCGTTGAAGTGTATGGGGATATCTTCCAATAATTCCTAGGTTGAAGAGGTTATTTTCAAATCCGAATGATGGAAAGAAGTTGAGGTGGCATGCAGAGCGGGAAGTACCAATGGACGAGAAGATAAGACATCCGGCAGACAGTGAACAATGGAATTTTTTTTGATAAAAGTATCGTACATTTGGTTTGGAAGTTAGAAATTTATGCCTTGCTTTGTGTACCGATGGGATGAATTCATTTGTAAATATTCCATCGAAACATAGTTCTTGACCCGTGATGTTGGTTATCTATAATTTGCCCCCATATTTGTGCATGAAACAGAAATATGTTATGATGCCTGCACTTATCTCAGTTCCCAAAAAACCTGGAAATGACATTGATGTGCACTTGCGACTTTTGATTGATGATTTGAAGGTGTTGTGGGAAGAAAATGGGGTGATGATCTTTGATGGCTGTATGAATGTGGACTTTCAATTGCGCGCCATGCTATTCTGCACGATTGATGATTTTCCAAATTATGGAAAAATTTTGGGTTATGGTGCGAAGGGGCACAAAGCATGTCCTATTTGTGAGGAGAACGTGGAATTTAAACAGCTAAGCCATGGGAAGAAGACAGTGTATCTTGGGCATAGAAAATGGCTTCAAGGAAATCATAAATATCGGGATGATGTGGTCAACTTCATTGGGGGGGGGAAGAATGAAGGAAATCCCCCATGCCACCTACCGGGGTGGAGATTCATATGACGGTAAGAAAAATGAAAGTAGTTTTGGGAAAGCACAATGTAAGGAAAAAAATGCAATGTGAAGGTCCATGAAAGAAGAGATCTATTTTTTTATTTACCGTACTGGGAGCATCTTGAGGTTAGGCATTGTTTGGATGTGATGCATATTGAGAAGAATGTTTGTGAAAGTCTGGTAGGTACTCTGTTGAATATTTCGTGAAAGATGAAAGATAGTTTGCATGCCCGGTTGGACTTGGTTGAATTGGGAATCAGAAGTAACCTAGCTCCAGAAATGAAGGGAAAGAGGACTTATTTACCTTCTGAACCTTGTACTTTGTCAAAGAAACAGAAAAACATTGTTTGTGATTGTTCGAAATCAGTGAAGGTCCATATTGGCTACTCGTCGAATGTTAGCCGGGAAGTTACAGAGGATTGTAGGATGAGTGGGTTGAAATATCATGATTGTCATGTTTTGAGGAAGCAACTGTTACCCATTTCTATTCTGGCAGTTTTGGAGGATGATGTAAGGTACTCAATCACTAGACTATGTTTTTTCTTCAGTTCCATAACTGGATGTTTGTCAGTTACTAGTTTGCTGCCTAAGCCTCATTTATGTGTCGCTTGTGAGATAGCTAAAGACAAGCGTCTTTCTTTTATTGATAATTTAAAACGAGCACCATGCATACTTGGTTTAGTTCATTGTGATCTTTGGGGACCCTCACCAGTTGTCATTTTTATTGATGACACTCTCGGGTTATTTGGTTGTATCCTCTGCGACGTAAGTCTAATTTTGTGGGGGCTTATATGCAATTTGAAGTTTTTGTTGAGAATCAGTTTTCTACCACCATTAAAAAAAATCAGAGTGATGGTGGAACCGAGTTTGTGAATCATCGCATGCGAACTCATTTTGCGGCTAAGGGCATTCATTATCAGCTTTCATGTCCTTACACCCCTGAGCAAAATGGTCGCACAGAGAGGAAGCATCGTTATATTACTGAGACAGGTTTATCGATGTTCTTTCATTCTGGCCTACATCATTCTTTTGGTATGATGCATTTTCCACAGCAATCTACATCATCAACAAACTGCATACTCCTGTTTTATCTGGTCAGACTCCACTCCCTGTTATTTTTGGTACTACGCCTGACTACTCCGATTTTCATCCATTCAGATGTCAAGTTTTTCCGTATTTTAGGCCCTATGCTACGCATAAATTAGCACCTCAGAGTATGTATTGTATATTTTTGGGGTACAATTCACTGTACAAGGGTTATCGGTGTCTTGATCCTCTCACGAAGAAGGAGTACATTACTCGCCATGCTCAGTTTGATGAGTTATTTTTTCCAGCTACCCGTACTGGTTCCGCTAGAGATTTATCATCACTGGATGTTTCTGCTTTTC
>JAULKK010331224.1:0-10898 GCA_032355705.1 Rubia peregrina | reverse complement strand
CAAGATCTCAAAATTAATGTACTCACTAATAATAATATATTAGAAAATTTTAAGATGGTAAAAGATCCATAATTGAGATCTAAATTCATAGATCAAATGGAAGATAATTCATCTTTTAACACTCCCCAAGTAGATAAGATTACACAAAGCAAGGAGTCATACAATGACTAAGGTCATAAAATGATAGGAGAAAAAAATAAATCTAAAAATGAAATACAGGCTTCCACAACTGATCTTATAAAGGAAATAGAAAATCTTTAAAAAAGAGGTTACAAACCATGAACAACATAATATCCAACTAGATAACAAAATAACATATCTAGAAAACTTCCATAATAAAGGAAAGGAAATAATCTCACCATCTTTATTCGATAATGAAAATTTCTTATCTACATTAGATCTAGTATCTCAAAAATGGCATACCCACATAACGTTGTTAATTAACAATGAATACACTATAAAATTACAAGGCTTAATAGATAGCGGGGTAGATATTAGTGTTGTAAATGAGGGGATCATACCCACAAAATATTATGAAAAAACAGCTCATAGAGTCAGACATGCAGGAGGAGACAGATTAGATATTCAATATAAATTATCCTCTGCATTCATATGCAAGAATAAAAACTTGCATTCCTGAAATATTTTTATTAGTCAAAAACTTAAAAGACCAAGTCATATTAGGCACCCCTTTTATAAATTATTTCCGATAGAAAAAAATAGACCAGACAGGGATAATAGGTAGTTATAAAAATAATAAGATAAACTACACGAGTCAGACCAATATAAAACTGCATTCAATGTACCTATAGGCTATTATGAATGGAAGGTAATGCCTTTTGGATTAAAAAATGCACCTTCTGAATTTCAACAAATAATGAATGGTATTTTTACACCTTATAGTGAATTCATTATTGTATATATTGATGATATATTAGTCTTTTCTAAAGACATCGAATCTCATTTCAAACATCTTGAAATATTCAAGAAAGTTGTTATACAATATGGGCTGGTAATATCTAAACCCAAGATGAATTTATTTCAAACAAATATAAGATTTCTCAGGCATAATATAGAAAAAGGAAATATAATTCCTATTAACAGAAGTATTATATTTGGAGAAAAATTTCCAGATGAAATAATTGATAAAAGTCATCTACAAAGGTTTTTAGGAAGTTTGAATTATATTTCTTCATGCTACAAAAATCTAGTGCAAGATACTAGTATGTTATATGACAGACTAAAAGATCATCCGAGTCCATGGACTACCAACCATACAAACATGGTAAAAAGGATAAAGAAAAGGTCAAAATATTACTATGTTTAATGCTAGCCAATCCAAATTGGGAGAAAATAGTGGAAACAGATGCCTCAGATATAGGATATGGAGGCATACTAAAAACAAATATGTCCAGCCACTAAAAAAGAATTTTTAGTTAGATTTTATTCTGGTAAATGGACAAATAGTCAAAAGAATTACTCGACAATGGTTAAAGAACTATTAGCAATACTAAAATGTATTCTAAAATTTCAAGATGATTTATATAATCATAAATTGAAAGTTTTTACTGATTGCAAATCGCCCTTTAAACATGATGTTTCAAAATAAATGTTTGCAAGATGGCAGGCCCAATTGAGTCCTTTTGATCTAGAAATGGTATATAAAAAGGGGAAGAAAATAGTCTTCCGAATTTCTTAACAAGAGAACATTTATCATGATACTAACCATAAACATTGTCTTTTGTAGAATGTAATTCCCCGATAGGGGAAGAGACCCACATAGGGGCCGTGAAGACCATGGAAGGGGTAATAACCCAGACAGGGGTAATATCCTTGCTCAAATTGGGAAAAGAAGCTCATAGCTGAAAACATATCAGCTTCATTGGGAATGCCCGTAACACATCATTTATATAAGGAGCTAATGGAATATGCTCAGGAGAGTGTGGTTAATAAACCATAAAACTCTTATGCTCATAGACCAGAAACTTCTTATGCCAGTGTGGCAGAGCAACATGAAGATAATATTGCTTCCTATCAGAGAATAGAACAAGGAGGAATCATATTACTTCTTGAAAATAAATATTTACAAAGGGAAAAAGACCCATGGACCTTAATTCAAAGGTATTTTAATACAACATTCTATGCTGTAGAAGCTTATAAAACTAGACCATATTATGAAGGCCTGTTAAAAGCAACATGGACTTGTGAAATAACACACTTTACCCAAATAATATTGTTAATATTTATAATTTTAGCAAGTTTATAATAAAAAAAGATTATATACCCAGAAGAGTGGGCATTATCACCAATGAAGGATAAATTTTTTTACTTCTCCTATATTAAAATTGATTTTTAAATACAATTATTGAGATTATATCTCAGCCTTGAAAAAAATATTCTTTTATAAAAACTCAAGGAAAAAGCATACATGGTTTTTTTGAATAGACGAACAAGTATTTCAAAGACAAATACCAAATTGGTTTTCAGAATGGTGGCTATCATATGACCCAGAGGTGTCAATTTTGCCTCAAGAGTTTAAAGACTTATATGACAAATGGGTAGACATATCCCCAAAGTTAATAGAACTTGAAAGTAATAAAACCTGGATTAATAATATTGGTCCAATGTAATTTTTCAAAGAATTCGCGATCCCATGGATTTATAAATGGGTTCCGGAAACTGGTTATACCGAAAGACAAATCCCATGTCTAAAAAGAATTGGTTATACCAAGTTCTAGGATAAATTAATAAAGAATGATTATACTACATGCCAAATACATGGCACAGAATTATTGAAAGCAATATCCTTAAAATTGATAGAGTATGAAAAGCTAATTGCTCCGCATCAAAGGATTCAAAACAGTACTTTCTAGCATATAATGCAGAGGTTGTAAATGCAACAGAAAGTTTAATCTCAAGAAGATATCATCAACTTATACTTGAATGAAGTAAAAAAGGACTTGTTCCAGAATATCATCAAGGCAAAGTCAGAAGCCTCAATGGCCTCCCAATCATCCAAGGGAGAAGAAAATGATCTATTCCAGGATAGCCAAGATCCTTATGATGATGAAGGACTCGAAGAAATATTGGCAGAACTGGGCAAATCAGCCCAACAAAACGTGAAAGGAAAAGGAAAGGCAGAATGATCAGACTCGATAGGAAATAATGGTGGACCCCAGGGCAATAATGAAGATGCCTGGCAACAAATAATGATGGACCTTACAACACACCAAACGGAGCACTAAAAGGTGAACCCAGAAAGCACTCTGGATTTCAAAAATCCAATGTAGATACTGTTCGGATTTGAATTTCAAAATCTTAAATCCGTTTTGTGAATAGATTGAATTCCATGGCTTCATCTATATATAGAGTAGTTTAGTTCATTTAGGACACACTTCTTCACACACCTCTTACTCCTCTCCTACTCCTCTCCTAGAATAGCAGCCATGTAATTTACTTTGCTTTTGTAAATTTGATAAACCCCAAAAGGAAGGCTTCAATAAAAGAAAGTTTTCGCAATCTGGTCCCTATACACAGGTAAATATATATTTATTTTGAAAATTTTATATTAGCCTAATGGAAGGCTAAATCTGTAGGTTTAAACCATGCTTATTTTCATGTCTAATTACTCATGACTTTAATCCTGAAAAATGAAAGTAAGTAAAAAAAAGTATGGATTGATTCTACGTTTGGTTTATGTTAGGGTCTGATATGTTTCCAGTATCATAATAATGAATTAATCTTAGGGTTAGTCGTGAAAGCCCGAGATTTGCATTGAGGCTTTATTCCTTTGGATGGTTAACTCTTTATATATACTTGGAAGTAAACTGTGGATGATCCCTGTTTGAACTAAGTGTAGTATTCATGCATACTTTAAATATATTTACTATTTACTATATTTAATATAGTATATTTACTATTTACTATTTACTATAGTATATTTACTATTTACTATTTACTTTTTACTACAGTTACTATATTTACTACTTTTATTACTTGAATGGTATGTATGTATATATATATTACTATTTACTATTTACTATATTTACTATAGTTACTATAGTTACTATATTTACTACTTGAATGGTGTTACTATATTTACTACTTTTATTACTTGAATGGTATGTATGTATATATATATAGAATATGAATCATATGAGAACACCTACTTATGTGAGAACAGATCTTGACCAATCATTTAATTAGATCAATGGTCCAGATTTAATAACAAAATCTAATATTATGGCTAGTTATTTTAGTAATTCGCGAATCCTGTATTCGGGTCAAAAGAAATAATCAGATCAAATTTCAGATGCTTGCATTTCTCCAAGCTCCGTCTGTACCATTATTTATCCGCAAAATTTTCTTTCCTATTCTAGATCATTGATCATTCTGGCAACTGGAAATTTGTTAAGAATTTAGCGAGATTTGTTTCAATTTTATGTGTTTGTTGTTTTTTTCATCGTGTTCTTCATTTAGGGCTTTCTTTCACCGATTCTCTTCACATTTGTTTTTCATAAGGATTTTGATGATTCTGAGCTACAATCACAAGGCTTACGCGAAGTGAGTTCTCCAGCTCTCCACAACAAGATTAATAATCGAGGTACAATTGCAAATTCTTCAGCTCTTCACAATATAATGATTTACGTTTTGTGTTTTGAAGCAGCGCAATCTAGAATTTGTCGGTGTTTAGTTGAGTACACAAAAGTTGAGTTCCTAATTTTTGAGTGTCTGCATTGTAGTTCTGTAAATCTGTGTAGTTCTATTATTTTACTGCAGTCACAATCAGGAAACAATCATGTTCTGCCTTTCATATTGAACTTTTGGCTATATACCAGGGACTGCTAATAACTAGAGACCTGTCTTATAGTGTGAGTTGAATTGATAATGGTTGTAGATATGCATTTGGTTAATTTGGTTAGAGAAACAACGTTCATTAGCTCTCTGTCTTCTGAATGATCCTTGCTTATGGCCAACGTTGTTTTTGCTTTGGGCCATGTCTCACTTTTCATTAGTTGTTTCTACTGTGCTTTTGTTCTTTTCATTATCACCCTTCATGTTGCGTCCATCGAATCATCTCCTTCGAGCTCCTCTCTTGTGTCAGTTGGAACTCCCTTTCTGCTTGGAATATCAAACTTTTTGACTGTTTTTGAAGAGCACAATGAATGTGTTTTCTTAACATCGTTAGATTCTCTGAGTGAGGAGTTTGAATTGTTTGGGCATAATAATGGCAAAAAACATCAACTTCTACGTCCCTGATTCTTCCTCCAGCAAAATCAACCAAAACGCCAACTGTTTCAAGTCATTGCCATTTTGCAGATTTTGTTCGAAATTGAGAATTGGCGAATTTGTAATCATTGATTCACCATTACCTAGTTTAGCTTTCTTGGATGGTTGTCATACTCCCAGTTGATGGTGCTGGGTTGACATGAAACATCTGTGATGTGTTGGTTGCATGCTAATTCATTGTGATTTGGTTTTTTCTTTCACTCGGTTGATGGTGCTGGGTTGATCTTTGTTAAATTTGTTTTGCAAGTACACAGTAGGATCTTTGTTAGATGAAGTGGTGGTGTCAGCATTCTACATGCTGAACTGAGTGCTTAACCAAGTGCTATTGAGGTATCATTAGTT
Source organism: Rubia peregrina (assembly GCA_032355705.1). Taxonomy (NCBI): domain Eukaryota; kingdom Viridiplantae; phylum Streptophyta; class Magnoliopsida; order Gentianales; family Rubiaceae; genus Rubia; species Rubia peregrina. Next base: position 5,267 of record JAULKK010331224.1, on the reverse strand, counting down.
GCAACCTTCTGGTTTTAATGCATGTTTCATTGCAGACAGGTTTCTTGCATTTATTACTTGCTTGTCTTGCCATTTGTAGTGAGGTTTGTTGTAGTTATGTACCAGGGTACTTGTGGCATATAGCTTCACCATAAATATACAGAATAAATCTTTATCAAAAGTACTTGAGTGAGATGCCACGAGCGATTTTTTCATGCCAATATGGCTGCGTTAATAGTGGCCTGGGGCAGAACTTCGTTTAAAAGAGAAAAAACCCGTTATAACTTAGTACCATGGATAATAAGCAGTCGTGCCAGCACTCCTCAAGACTACGATAATACTGTTAATACATCTCTCACGCTGGGGTAAGACTCTTCTTCACATGGTATTAAACACATGCGTAAGTTTGTTCTATCGTTGAATCTATTAGACCCTATTTTTTATCGGCAACTTAGGTAACATCTAGCATTTCCTGGCTCTTAGTTTTTCTTAGAAGTAATTAGTCTAAATTCTTTTGCAGGCTGCCCTACTCTGGTTATTAAACGGCAAAGAGCACTAAGGTGGTAGAATAGTTAGTGTCTGATGTTATAAAGCTAACAAGCAACTCAATTTAAGATCTTTATCACAGTGTATATTGTAAAAAAAATGTTACTAGTTAATTGGTTTGAATCCTGATTTAGTTTTCCAAGTTTTTCTCAACGATGATGCTTCTTTATAGTGAGGATGTTGAATAACCTTAGTAAATCATTCTCTGTACAATGGGGAGCTATTCGCCCCTCCTGCAATTATGGAACATATACCATGCAATTCTACCATAGATTGAGCTAAAGACGGGTGCTCCAACACCACGACTTTATTGAAAAGAATGCTAAAATGGCACAGTACTATGAGAGTGTCCGCGTAATCACAGTACTGGGCATTTACAAGCTAAATGCCTTATTGTTAGCTCCAGTTTCTGTATCAACCATCACTTATAGGTTCTTCAAATGTAACATGTAACTGTTTCTTTTATAACTTGTGCGTGCTACAAATATAACTCAAAGGTGCTTCAATCGTCACTTGTTGTAAGTGCTTCAAATGAACACATATGTGCTTCTTTTAATTATTACGAGCGCTACAAAAACAACATGGTGCTTAGAGTTACACTCAAAGGTGTTTCCATCGTTGCTTGTAAGTGCTTCAAGTGTAACACATAGGTGTTTCTTTTAATTCTTACGAACGCTAAAAAAACAACCTGGTGCTTAGATTATAATTTAAAAGTGCTTCAATCGTAGCTTGTAAATGCCTCAAATGTAACTTATAGGTGCTTCTTTTAATTCTTACGGGCGCTACAAAAAAACATGGTGCTTAGAGTATAAATCAAAGGTGCTTCAATTTTCATGTGTAAGTGCTTCAAATGTAACTTATAAGTGATTCTTTTAATTCTTACGAGCGCAACAAAAACAACTTGGTGCTTAGAGTATAACTCAAAGATGCTTCAATCGTCTCTTGTAAATGCTTCAAATGTAACTTATAGTTGTTTTTTTTAATTCTTACGTGCGCTACAAAAACTTGGTACTTAGAGTATATCTCAAGGGTGCTTCTATCGTCGTTTGTAAGTGCTTCAAATGTAACTTATAGGTACTTCTTTTAATTCTTACGAGCTATACAAAAATAACTTGATGCTTAAAGTACAACTGGTAGGTACTTCAGTTGCTGCTTGTAAGTGCTTCAAATGTCACTTGTAGGTGCTTCTTTTTTAACTTGTGTGATCTATAAAAACAACTTGATTCTTAAAGTACAACTCGTAGGTGCTTCAATTATTGCTTATAAGTGCTTCAAAGATCACTTGTAGGTGGTTCTTTTATAACTTGTGTGATCGATAAAAACAACTTGATTATTAAAGTACGACTTGTAGGTGCTTCAATCATCACTAATAAGTGCTTTAAATGTAACTTGTAGGTGCTTCAATTATCACTTATAAGTGCTTCAAATGTAACTATGAAAACTACTTTGTATTCTATACTCATAGGTATTTCAACTATAACTTGTAAATAATTGATAGAATACAATGCACGTTAGTAATGAATTATTCTGTTCATGATAAAAAAAAAGAGGATCGTAATTAAATTCATGTGCTAGCTTGTTCAAATGAGTTATAGATAGGAAAGGGATAGAGTTCCCAAAAACAAATGCTTGAATGAAATTCTGTTTGAGGAAGAAAATATTTATAGGTGGAGGATGAGGATGGATTTATGACAGGTGGATAGCAAGCCAAGCTATGAAAGCGGTAGGATTGAATGGTCGAATGACTCAGATTTGTTCTCACATAGAGGGATTTCATATATATATATATATATATATTATATATATATAATTAAAGTTTGACAGCATTGACTGTCAAATAGTAAGTGTGCAGTTTATGATGGGACAAGAGGAGTATTTATTAATACTATAACAATTTTTTTAAAATAATAGCATAAAATAAAAATAAAAAACATAACATAATTTATAAGTAAAATTTAATTTAACTTACTATTTATTAATAATTAGTTAAATATTTTATATTTACATGAAAATAATATATATATTTTTTGTAAAGATGGAAGATAAATTTTATACTCCTGCCAAAAATAAATAATATTATATGGAATAACCAAAGGCAGAGAGAGGGGAAGATGGAAGGTAGGTTAATAAAAAAAAAGTTGTTTTTAGTTTAGGAAAATAATAAAGACAGAATCAATTTTTAAAATAATGGAAATCAATTAAATGGGATAGCTGATGTGTCAAGATTTAGAAGTCCCACTTGTAATTTTTTTTTGAAAGTTGATGTGGTTTAATGTAGATGTGCCACTCAATCAAGAAGTTGTTGTTTTTAGTATATAACATAGATAGATGAGAGTTATCAAAGGAACCTAATAAATGTGATCAGTAGCATAGGTGAGAGTTATCAAAGGAACCTAATAAATGTGATAGAACCAGTATTTTTTTATGTGGAATTTTGTATGTTGGGGGATGTGGAATCAAATCAAGATTTAACAAGTATTATTTAAAATTTAAAATTAAATCCAGCTTTATTTTTCTCCATTTATTTGTAATATTAATTTAATACTTGTCAAATTTTAATTTGGCCCTGACATTCCCACTTACAAAACTCCACATAATTTTTTTTTGAAATATTACATACAAGCAACCAATTACATATTAACATCCTAAATAAGATCTAACTAGGAGATACCACCATTGAATCTGTCGAAGCTCAGCATGAAATTCCATTCATTTGAATAGCTAAGGACGCCCTCCTGAGAACCCTGGACCTTTCAGTTATAGAGAGTGTGACTCATGTCATGATCTTGACGGATAAAATAGTCTTTCTCAATAAAATACCAAACTTCATCAACTAAACAGTAGCAGGTAGAGCAGTTGCTAAGGAACAATAAGAATGGAGCGGATTATGTTATAGCAGGTGGTTAGGAGCAGTTAGAAGAAAAAAAAGAGACTATAAACAGGAAGAGAGTAGTTGTTAGAAAGTATCAGTTAGAATTTTGATCACTTTGTGTGGTACTTTGAGCTAAACTTTCAGCTGTGCTTTCTCTCCCAAATCTATAGGTTTATTCAGTAATTTTCCCCGTCTTTCTCTGTTTATAACAATTGGTATCAGAGCACAGCGGTCCTTGGAAAAGATGGTGAAACATACTTTTCTCTATTCTTGGAAGAGTGATGCCGAAGATATGAGAAATATCTTTGAATCGATGAACAACAAATTGGATATGATAACGATGATGCTTAAAGAGCTCAGGGATGAGGAATCGGAGAATTCACATTACAGGTTTCAAAATCAATCTTTTGTGGGGATTCACACCGAGCAGGAGGTAGATAACAAGCAAATTGACGAGGGTGACGAGTAGCAGATGGAATCGAAGGATGAAACGATGGATTTTCCTTTCTTCTCCGGCGAGAATCCGATGAATTGGGTGAACAAAATTGATACTCGGTTCAACCTCATTTCGGTTCCGGTGAGTCTAAGATTTGAGTTAGTTTATTCTTATTTGGAAGGTAGGTCAATCTCTTGGTATAATGTGATTATTTCTTGTCACGGCTCCGTTAGTTGGGAAGAGTTTTTAGATATGACAATTTATCCGAAAATGAAATCGACGAGCTCTATATGCAGAGAGAGGTAGAGGCTTTTGAGGAATCAAAATTAGTCAAGATTGTTCAAGATGATGATGATTTCTGTTCATTGGAAGAAGGAAGCATGGAAATCTCATATTCCGTGAAGGATTCTCCGGATGTACTTTCTGGTGAAGTTGCTCAAGTGCAAATCCTAGAAGAAGTTTCTGAGGTAAATCATCTCATCCATTCTTGTGATATTCAGATTGCTGATAAGTATGCGATAGAGATTAAGATGAAAGATATATCGTCTAAGTATGATGGTATAGTGGAATTCTACAACAAAAAGAGCTTGTTCTGTGGCAATTTCTCAGTAATGAATGTTGTAGATTTTCAGTTTGGTATGGTAACTTCCGTAGATTGGAATGGAGTGACTAAATCAAGTAATATCGTTGTCATTTATCTACCTTTGGTGAAGAGTATAGAAATGATTGATGTCGTTAGCGATTCTGACGAGCCTATCGGCTATCATGTGCTATGATCCTGACATTTCTGAGAAGACTGAGAATTCATGTAGTGTTTTTTGTTGGGAAGAAATAAATGTTAGTAAGAGTGAAAAGTTGACAATTCAATTTCATAGTTATAACACCTTTGATTTAAGAATCAATATTCAGAAAGGGACTTGTAAGAGACAGAGAACTCAATGGATTAGAAGGGCTGTCAGGTTTAATAGGGATTGCATAAGGATTGAAACTAATAAAATGACAAGTGGAGGAGTCCAAGAAGTAAAGCGATCTTTTGATGAGTATGTTGTCAATAACTTGGGTGATGGAATGAAACATATTCTTAAGTCATTAAAGAAGTCTCTGGCTCCTCGATTTATATTGAAAATTTTGAGGATATGGGAAGCACGTATGCTGAAATCCTAAAGATGGATAAAGGGGATAGTGTGCAATCTGAGGTTAATAATTTGTAGGAGGTGATTTGTGGAAATAATGTGTTCAATGGTGCTTATCAACATATACATGGTTTTCTTACATTTTGCAGAAACCATCGTATAGCATGGAAAATTCAAGTGGCTTTATTATGTATATTGCATTCAGATTAGAAGAACCAGTGCAATTCATAAAGCATGGAAGATTCTTTGGGATTATCATGTTCTTGAAGAGCTAACTACTGAAATGCAGTCCAGAGAAATG
>JAULKK010331214.1:0-10900 GCA_032355705.1 Rubia peregrina | reverse complement strand
ATTTATCTTCACAACAAGTAGTAAAGGTGTTAAATAGATTATATGTTCAATGATAGATAGAAGGCTTGGAAGTAGAAATCAATTGCCCCAAGATCCTGTAATTCGTGTTCAATATAGTTTTAGTGTTAATTGCTTAATTAGTAGATTTGTATGATTTGATAGAGTAACTTGTCTTTAAATGGTTAATTTAGAGAAACCAAACCAAAAAAACCTCCTCTTTATGTGCTTTTATATGTATGTATATCTAGCATAGCATTTACCATCATATGAGCAAACACTTGGAAATATCCATTGTCTCTGTGGACGACCTCGACTTGCCACTATCTACTTAGTTGTAGTTAGTAAGCAAAAGAAGCTTAAAATAGTATCTTTGAGAGGTACATCGATGACCTCCAATGCGTTGTTTGTTCCAAGTCCATCTCTGCTAGGTTGGGATCCTCTAAGGTTCTTGTCGCTGAAGGGTCTTCATCGAGGTCATCCCCTTGTGTTGTTTTGACTAGTGTTAGAATGGTTTTGATCGAGACTTTTTATTGTCTTATCGTTGCTTTGTTTCTTGCACAACCATTTTTCCTATATGATGACGCATGTGAGGTTTATGTCCTCTTTTTCTGGGGCTACAAAGTTGGGTAGGGTTACCCTGTCCAAAGTCGAAACCTAGCCTTGATGTTCTCCAGACTTTTCTTGTGATGTCGCACTCTAGGGTCATGTGTAAGGGTGTTTTCATTTTGAGGTGACACATTTAGCAGATGGGCGAGACCTCCATGTTCCTAATTCTTAGAGCCGGTCATGTTGGTACCGCATTCTGTGCGAGTCTCCATACCAGAAATTTGACTTTTTATGGGATTTCCTCTTTCCACAACTTCTTCCATAGCTTTTGGTTGGGTTATGTTGTTAGCGCTGGGGATGAACCTGATGGTTTGTTTCTAGCCTTTATATTTCGTGCCTTGTGGTAGCCATTTTTGACTGTGTACGTTCCGAGCCAGTCTTTTTCCCAGAATTGGTAGTCCTTTTAGCCGAGGGGAGCAATGGGAATGTGAATTCCGGAAATGTCATTTGCTATTTCTTGGTTGAAGAGAACTCTTAGTAATGGCATTTGCCATAGCTTTGCATTGTCGATTAGGTCATTGACTTTGAATCCAAGTTGTGGTAGGATTTTTCTTTCATACGTTATCAGATTTTGGTGGTTAGGGATCCATTCGTCTTAGATATCTATCCCATGAACATCGACCACTTTCACTTTGAGGCCATTTTTTATAAGTTCTCTTCCCCAGAGGATGCCTATTTAAACTCACGTTGACCTTTGTTTTAGTCTGACCTTCTGGAAATCCTCCTTGCCACATTACTAGTTGAGGAACAATTTGAAGAAGAATGACTCTTTATTATTAGTTTCCATGCTAGTTTTCCCAACAAGGCCTGGTTCTTAGCTCCCCTTTCCATATGGAGTGGCACATTAATTCCCACGACTTCCAATGTATACCTATTCCATCCGTGTCACCTGCCCATATGAATCTGGCCAGGTGGCTGCCAATTTTTTTTGCAACTATGGAGGGTATTCGAAAGATATTGTGTTGTTGAGGCAAAGACATGCTTGCTGAGGGTAACCCTCTCAATTACCGACAGTTCTTAAGTCTTCCATATTGACATTTTTACCTTAACACTTTGGATCAACTTGTTGAACATCCTCACTTTAGATCCAGAGAATGCTATGTTATGACTTAAAGAATTTTTCCTTGAGTAGGTCTGCGAAGACTCTGAACCTTTGGCTGAGTCGTTCCTTTGCGCCTAGATATGTTTTGGACTGACTAGGAATGCGGACTTCTGAAAATTTATTCTTTGGCCCGAGTATGCCAGAGAGAGATTAAGAGTTTGTGCTAGTTTTGTTGATCCTCTCTCTGAAGAAAATGATGCAATCGTCCGTAAACATCATATGTGATACTAGTTGGATGGGTAGGCAATCTGAAAACCGGATGATGCTATCATTGATAAGAAAGCTTCCTGGCATAGAATGATTAGGAATGGAGAGAGGGAACCCTTATTTGAGTTCCTATTTTGGCTGGAATGACCCCGAATTTGTCTTATTGAGCTTTATGGAGTATGAGACGGTGATGACACACTCCATGACCCAACCTATCTATTTCTGTGAGAAAGCCATGCGACACATCATCTTTTCCAAGAAGTTCCATGATACCCGATCACATGCCTTGCTCATATCTATTTTCATTGCTGCCATTGCTTGCTTCCTCATTTTTTTTCTTACGGATGATTTCAATGAGTTCATGAGCTATGAGTGAATTTTTACAATTTACCTTCCTTGCACAAATGCTGTTTGGATTTTCAAGATCAGGAAACCCATGACCTTTTTAATTCTATTTGCAAGGATCTTAGCAATTATTTTGTATGTGATATTGCATAGGTTGATAAGGGATAGGTCGGTTGCTTTCATTGTGATTTTCTTCTTTGAGTTTAGGATGAAAGTTGTATGGTTCCACTCCGCTGGCATTGAGAAGGTTAGGAAGAAATGTTGAACAGTGGATGACACTTTGTTTCCTACTTCCAACCATTAATATTGGCAAAACTCTGACGTCCTGCCTTGGTGCCTTCCATTTGCCCATCTGGAAGATGACTACTTTTATTTCCAGCGTGGTCTATCCTGAAGTGTTACTTGTTTGGTTCAATCCCCTTGGTTATGAGGTTTAGGTTATCTTGCATGGTGGATTGTCCAAAAGTGTCTACTGGCATAACTGATTCTATAAGGAAAACAATTCTTACAGGGCTGTGGACCAGTTGTTGAAGATCCTCTTGCTTTGAAATCTATGTTCCTGCTCTATCCTTAAGTTAGATTATGTAGTTCCTCCCTTTCCTTTTCTACGCCTAGTTGTGGAAAACTTTGGTATACCTGTCTCCTTCCTTAAACAATAGAGATTTTTCCATTTGTCTCTAGTAGTCATCTTGCTTAGTGAGGAGGTCATCTAACTCTTTTGTTTTATCGCGCATGCCATCTGCATCCTTCTGCCTCTATTTTGCTCCCAAATTTTGTTTCACCCTTCTTATTCTATAATCCAGTTTGTAACCTTTTCTTTGGCCAAATTTTATAGTCTTGTGGTGGTCTTATGCAGTTTCCTATTGAACCATATTGTGGTGATGGAACGATCTGAGTTTTCCCTTGCTGTGGAGGACCCTGCCGGTTACTCCACCATGTGTTGTACTACCCTTCAGATTTGTTTTTCCAACTCCCCGGTGTGATTGTATCTAACCCAGAAGGATTCAAATCTTCTTGTTGAAGTATTGTTTCAGGCCTTGCTTCTAGGATGTGTGTTTATTGTGAGGGCCCAGTGGTTGGATCTCATGATTGTATAGCTTGTGAGGAAGTATTTTTGGAATATCATCGACCATTTGTTGTTTATGAAAGCCTAGTCTAGGATTTCTAAGAGAAAATCACTGCTTTTTCTCCCATTGGACTAGGTGAACTATTGCCCCTTATTCCTAAGCTCATGTAGGTTCACCCATCTTAGTAAACTGTTGAGATCGTACGCCTCCTGTGGTATTACTGGCCTTCCGCCTAACTTGTCTTCATCGTCTAAAACATGGTTGAAAATGCTTGTGATAAGTACGAGAGAGTTGATACTATGTATGACTGTTGTAGGCTATCCCAGACCGGTTTCCTTTATGGCTGATGAGGGTGCCTGTACACAAGGATCAACATCCATTCATCGCCTTGGGCTGTCATGATTTTTTAGCATAACAAATTTGGGAATCTTTTAACTACCAATACTACGATATCTGATGACCGGGCTTTACAAAGCCATCCACTTGCACCTATATAGTCAACTACTTCCCGGCTAGTGAAATATTATATATGTAGCCACTTACTAATTTTACTAAAATCACACTTAGTTTTTATTAAAAACACAATATTGGGGTTATAAAGATTGATGTGGTTGTTTAGGATATATACTTTTAGAGGATGTGTTCTCCTTCTTCTCCTCGCATTACTGTTTGTACCACTGTCTCATAAGTTTTGTTTGTGACTATGACCAACCCTCCCTGTTCTACTCCGAGTGTTTGGTTAATTTCCAGGAACATTATCAACGTCTGGCATAACTTCTCCCTTCCCGCTCCCATGTGCACCTTCTCTTGTTAAAGGAACTTTCTCCCATATTTTCATGTAGTGTTCTCTTCCTCTTGACTCCTAATCCTCCTTCTTCTAGCATGTACTCCGTCATAGCCCATTGGATTGCCTAATTATGTGTGTTGGTTTGGAGTTGATTATCACTCCATCCATGATGACCCACTAGCTCTTGTGGCACTGTTGATGAACCTGCTCCATCAACATTGTTTACATCTTCAGCAATTTTCAACAGCCTAACTCTCTCCATATTTCTTTCAATGAGAATTCTGGTTGCTATCATTGAATTTGTTGGAGAAAGTTTGATATTCCCTTTTTCCTATGATATGTGTCGCAGTCTGGAAATTCCCATGCCATTTTATCTCAGTTCCGTAGCAGATTTGTTGAGTTGGAACTATGTCCCTCTTCCATTAACACTTCATTTTCAAAAAAAATTTCCTTCTCCCTAGACCTCCTTGATAGTTACACCTTCCTCTTGATACACCACCTTCTCCATTTATTTTATTATTATTTTTTCTTCCACCCACCATTGGCATAAAAACCTCTTTCCGCGTCCGTGTGTCCAAGCCACTGACTCTATTTATAATCCAATCTTAAATCCCTGAACAAATATTGTAGCCCTCATTATCCTCCCTTGCAGACGGTCACACTAGGATAGTTGCATCATCATTGTTGGCATGGCCTTTTAGTTGTGATCACCAGTTTTCCCCCCTTGCTGGCGGTGGCCCAGAGTGGTTTTACCTTGTCTGACGGCGTGGCCTCTGATTTGTCAACTTTCTTCCTCTAGCGGCATGCGACTCTTGTCTTCAGCAGCTTCCATCGGTAGTGGTGGTGTGACGATGCCGCCTTACCCCAATTCTCCCACTGGTGGTGTAACGTTATTGAGTGTTGGGGCCTCGACTCCTCCATGAATAGAAGTCAACTTTGGGTTAATCTCCTCCGCATTCAAGGGATCTCTTGCCACAAGTTTCTGGTTGTTCCGGCGATGGTCATCCAGTGGTGTTGCCGAAACGACAATGGCATGAATCGTGGTGTTCCTCTATTGCTCAGGTGCACTACTTTCCCTCTATGTTTTCTCCTTGATGTTCTGAATGTGTTCCTCTTTGGGCTAGGTTTGGGTGGGCTGGGGGGATTGGGTTTGTGGTTGGGTTTGGTTGTTTGGCTGTGTTGGGGTTTTGGGCTTTGATTTTTTTGATTGGTTTGTGAGTTAGGTGGGTTAGTTGGGTGTATTATTTGGTGGGTTGTTGTTTGGGTTCTGTGGGTTGGGTTTGGGCTTTTTGAAATGTCTTCTCTGGTTCTTGACCCAAAATTAAGAGAGAGGGAATTATGGGGAATACCCGAGTCAGCATCAATTATTGTTTCCATATATTGCCTCCTGCTGTTGTTAAGACCTCCATTTGTCTACATTAACTCAATTTCTCTTTTTCATCTAACTCCATCCAACTTTCCATCGAGGTCGCATCTGTCTCTAGTTTCTTCGTTTTCTTGCCATTATGATTGCTCGTTTCTGCCAGTCATTTCCTTCAAGCTTTTCCTTGCTCTTCATCATTATCCTCTGCCAGCAAGAGTTTATGTGAACCACTCATTTCACTGATCCACCTTGTTGATATTTCCTTTGGTTCAAAATCATTTGGTTCAAAGTCTAAACTTGGGGCTTGTGGGAGTGATGTGCTGATGAACTCATTTATTTGAGCTCCAATTTAGCATCGACGTAAAAGTGTTTTGCTTCTTTGTGTTTTTCCCCCAGCTTTGGTACTTCCACCTTTTTTCCTTAGCCTTTCCCAAATCATCATTGAGCTCTTAACTATCCAGGTTGGAGCTAGTCCCTAGACTTGTTTTGACGGCACTTTGTAGGCTACGCTCGAGATTGTTTTTGCTTTCGATTTCTTTTCCTCAATCTCTTTCCTCTGGTATTCTTTCCTTAATGTATTCCATTTTAATCATCTTACCATAAGATCATGAGTAAACCACAATTAGTAGGAACATAAAATAGAAGTTTTTAAAATTTGGGGTCAAATTATAATTTCTTTTGATGAACCTTTTGGGTATTAATCAAAGAAACAAACAACTATAGGTTATCACTCTTAGCCCTTTAAAATCCCATTGTATTTTTAGCTATCAAATTCCAAACAAACTGATCTGCACCTAGAAGCATGTGTTTCCTAATGCGTTTAGCATAATTATTAGTATCTTTTGTATGGTCGATTGCTAGGTTTAAGTAAGTTTACATAAAAAGGGGTTTAGATAGCCTTTGTTGGTTTTATTGTCTAAATCCCTCATTTTGTGGCATATTTAGATCTAATTGATTCTATGTCCTTACGAGCATCTAGATTCTATTTTGTGAGCTTATTTGTAGATTTCTCGTAAGCACTTCGACGTAGTATAGTAGAAGGCCATTTACAAGGATGGTAAAAGACTTAAGGCCACGAGTCAAAATGTGGTAGAAGATAAAAGGGTTGAAGAAGGAAGATAAATGTGGTAGAAGATAGAAGGGTTGAAGAAGGAAGAAAAAGAAGCGGGATGAATTATTGTAAAGAATTATGGGAACAATCTGAGAAGCTTCAGCATCCAAGGGTGGAAACATTGGATTCATCTACTCGAGAACTATAAAATTGACTACAAGAACTCTCAAATCGAATTAGCGGTTCACCCGTAGTGGCGCGAACAAGATTGAAGAAAAAAGCCAAGCCCAGAAGATTGTGAAGACTGGCACAGTCGTGCCCCTTTGCATGTCCCGTGCCAACTAAGATAGAAATATGGCTAATTACTAGTTCAGGGTGTGTCCTTTTGTATGACACGTGCTCCTCAAAGGTTAAGACTCAACGATCTCGTCTGTGCCCCACAAACCTTTGCATGACCTGCACGTTCAGAACAGAAGATGAAGAATCTAGTCCGTGGCCCGCATGATTGTGTGGGCCATGTACTCAGAATACCTAGGGAGCATCTCCAGTCCGTGGGCTGTGTGCTTTTGCTTGGCCCATGCTGATGTGGCACTAGTGGGGACCTTTGTGTTTCACTAGTGGAAGCCTTAGGGTTTCTTCCAAACTTGGGCCTTTAGAGGCCCATTCATCTTCTTCTGTATAAGGAGCCTTTAGTCTCCTAGGGTTTAACAAGTAGGCATAATGTAGATTTTACTTTTAGTAGGTAGGAAGGAAGAGGAAAATTCTCTCTCTATAGTTCTTTTCCTCTTTCCTTATCTTTTCATTTTCTCTTAGTTTTTAGATCCATGACATGTAATCAAATGAATTCCATAGATTTATTAGTTGTAGAGTAGTTTATTTTCTTGAGGATAAAATTTGTATTCATGACTTGGTAGAGATTTTGTGAGATTTTAGGCCACTTATCCTATATGTGTATAAATATCATGCTTGATTCGCTCTTTACATTCTTGAAATGATTCATGTTAATTTTACTCTTTGATACACTATTTTTTATGTAACATGGATTGTGCTAGGCTTGTTTGTCCCCTTGGGAGTGTTGATTAGGATAATTGTGGGTTTATGAGTCCTCGGCTATGTGAATGTGTGCATGTAGGTCGTGAGCACTATTTCAATGACTGATCCTAATTGACTGGAATATTGTATCCCCACAGGCGAGGGCATGATAGTTTGTATCAACTAGGGTTTTAATGCAGTGACCATAGTCATTTGCCGAGCCATTTGCCTCTATAGGCCTAGAGAGAAGCGTTTATAATGGAGGCCTGGATTTAATTATTTAGGGGAAATAGAAGCGCATAAAATTTGGACCACTTGACGCACTTTTCTAATTACAGAGGTGGTGTTGATATGATGTACATTGACACCTTTGTGTGATAGACATTGGGAAGTGCCAACCATCAACCACACTATGTGACATAAACATTGGTGTAGGTTTATAGGTCTTGAAAATCTTATACCTTCCATGTTACACAAATATCCCCAAGTATTAGCTTAATGTAGTTTAATCTTTTGTTTTGCATGTTCAGTAGTTTATAGACAACCCCCCACTCCTTCCAAAAAATTATGTTTGCGACACTAGTTATTCCTGACACACAACCGGAGTAACACCCGATTATAAGTCTTGCATAGTTAACCTTTGAATCCTAGCATCCCTGTGGATGACCCCGGACTTGCCACTTGCTACTTTTGGTAGTTAATAGTGAGTATGGGAGAAATATTACAAATTTCTATCTTTGGTCTCTTGCGATCCACAAGTTAGTGGCTACTCTCTCGTGAAAAATGACTGGTATGTTATTAGCTACCCCGCGGAGTGAGGATCACAAATATTTCTAAATTCATACATTTCCATCTTCATTTTCTTCTAAATTTTCCCTTCATTTCTTCTTTTTCCTCCATTTGCACTCAGTTTTAATGTGTTGTTCCATTTCTGCTTTGAGTGTTTCTTTGCTGAAGATTCCCCTGTTCCTCTCATTTCACACCCTGTACAACACAGAAGTCACCAACATTAATCTCTATTCTTGTTTCCTCCTTACCTTCATGAACAATAGCTTCTTCAGCTGCCTCATATTAGCTATATCTCCAAACGTTAGTAACTTCAAAATCTCCTTAACCTACTCAAATTCCGACATAAACAAATGTACTGCAATTTCATTTTTCATACTACACAAGCTACAATTTTGCTTCATTCCCAGTATTCCAAATATGTGTAACCTTTCTATTGTTGGCAAGCATCCCTTCATCAACATCCATATAAAGATTCTATGCTTTGGCAATATCTTCCAGCGCCACACCACCTTGTATATAAATATATACATGTATATCACCCCCTTCATCTCATCATAAATTGTCCTAATCTTCAACTTTCCATCTTTATCTGTGCATCTCTCCAGAATTGTCAAATACTCATCTTTCAATTTGCATAGCACCTTCCAGTTCCATCTAATTCCTTTCATACTTTTGGGTTGTCTTAATCCTCACTTCTTTATATAGCACGGCTGAATCCATTTAACCCACAATATATCCTTTTTTGAGATTAGATGCTGGATATGACCCACAATATAACCAGGTAAAATTATCCCTCAACCCTAAGCCATCTATTTTTTTTACTTTTGGTAAGAGTACTCCATGAAGAAGGTGTCTATTGCCTTTGGCCTTTTTTCTTCCCTACATAAAGTACCTATAAATTTTCATAATCTCCTCATTCACCTCCTCAGGGATACTGAGTGTACTATACCAGTAGCCAGAAATACTCACTGATAATGAGTTAATCAGTTGAGTTTTGCTAGCATATGATAAACAACCAGAGTTCCAGCTATGCAATTTCTTCTTGATCTTGTCCACTAACTGTTCACGGTCCTTCTTTCTCCATTTCACATTTGACAAGGGAATTTATAAATATTGTATCAAGGATTTACTCATGTTCCAAATTGTACAATAATGCATTAGTGATGGAAGACCCTTCTCTCCTCGGGCAGGGTTGAGGTTGTCCACCTTAGCTGTACCCTTGGTTTTCCTCGTGCCACCGGAAATTAGGGTGATCGTGGTATCGAGGATTGAAGGAATTTGTGTAAGGGTCTTTCCTATCTCTGCTTTGGTTCCCTCGAAACCCTCGTTGTTGCCCTCTAGCAAATTTCCGGTTTCCACCATTAATGTCCAAAGCCTTCACTTCCTCAAAATCTTCAACCATTTGCAGACATGTATCAGTTGGATGATCAAGATTGCAAATGCCACACACCTTAACTTGTTGAGCTATCTCATTCATGAACTCTTTCACCATGGAAGCAAGTGCTTAGACTTGTTCCTTAAGCTTAGGAGAGTGAGCGGGCTCATCTAAGGTCTTCACATGGGGTCGGGTACCAAATTTCCATGTACCGTTGATCATTTTCTCAAATAATGTCATTGAATCCTCAAGGATCTTGTTTTCTATATAGATCCATTACACGCCGCATAGACCATTCTCATATATTCATCGCCAAATCACCCTCCTTGAATGGATAGTAGGGACAACTTGCCAGCAATCTCTTGAAGTGCTCCCAACACTCGTAGAGAGACTCGTTCTCCAATTTCAAAATGTTGGAAATCTGCTTCTTTAGACCTGTAGACTTGGAAGATGCAAAGTACTTCTCAAGAAACCTCTGCTTCTATCCATACAAGAAGTGATACAACCCGATTGGAGGTAGTATGGCCAATCCTTGGCCGCATCCGTAGCAAGAAAGGTAATGAACTAAGATTGTAATCTTCTCGTGACACCCTTGGTGGCTTCATATTGGTAAACACTAGGCAAAACTCCAACAAGTGCTTGTTCAGGACTTTACCGGCCATCCCATGGAATGTAGGCATGCATTGGATTGTGCCGCTCTTCAACTAACAAGTTACAATCGGTGGCAAAGGTGGGAAGACTATTCATAAGGATTGACTCTTCAAATTTTGAGCCATTAATTCCCTAAGCATTCTAATGTCTTGTGCTATCTCACCAGTCTCTTCAATTACAATAGTCGGTCCACGTGGAACCTCTACCCTAGTTCTCCCCCTTCTCCTTCTCCAACCACCTGCATTTTCCAAAAGGTAGTGTAAAGTTCCTAAGTTCGTGGTACGGGAAACCAGAAAATACCAAATTTAAGACAAGTACTAGCAAATAGATTACGAGTAGCCAGAATAGCTATAGAGAAGCTCAAAAAAACCCAACAAAAACTACCGAAGAAAAACAACAACAACAATAACTACTCAACCAACTAGATATTCAAGTTGGCAATTAAATATTTGGGTAATATACAAATATAACCCTATGTATTTGAGAAAGTGCAAATATAACCCTGAGATAATTTTTAGTGCAAAT
>JAULKK010331203.1:0-10900 GCA_032355705.1 Rubia peregrina | reverse complement strand
TATATCTATTCAAATATGCGGTCAAACTTTGATAGAGAATAGTGTCAGAAAAGTAAATGTGTCATATAGGTTGGGACAGAGGGAGTGCCCGTTTTCCATGAGCGCACTAAGCATCAAGAAATTGATTGCCGTATAGTGCGGGATTACTACCTGGTCGGTTTCCTCTTGCCAACAAAAATTGCTTCCAGCCTGCAAATGGCTGACATGTTCACCAAGTTTCTTCCAGTTCATGCGTTTCAGCTTAGTCTCTCCAAGCTGAACTTTCGGTTTCTCTCTCCTGTCCAGCTTGAGGAGGTGCTGAAGACAACCCAAATTTCTCAACCTTAGTATGGTTTGATCGCTCAAGCAGCATCGGATGAAGTTCTCTGTTTTATGAGACAAACGAGCCAACGACGTCGTTCCCTTGAGCTGTAGATTTTCTGTTTTGCTTGTTTTTTTTCACTTTAAATTAAATGCCACCTGGCAGTAGGTGATTGGTGTCTCAGAATAGTCCTGAGCCACCTTCTCTGTGTATAGCTAGATCACATGCTTTTGGTACCAAGTAACAAACAGAATGAAATTTTATCACTTACTTTCTCCCCAAGAAATACCATCTACTATGATTTAGATCTAATCAGATATTTTCTGATTATAAGTTGTTCAGCTTGTTAACGTCCTTACTCTTTTTTCCTGCTCACAAAACAATCTCAAATACAAAAAAATGGTAAAAGTTCACGGCGAAGGACCTCCGCCGATCAGCTACGCGGCTTCGGCGTCGGCATTGCCTAGTACTCCGGTGAGTTGTTTTCTTTTCCTTCCGTTCTTTCCCACACAGCTGATTTGATTTCTCTCCTTTTAGCTTCACTCATTTTCACACATTTTTCATACAGTATAGCGCCATGGGAAGAAAGCTCTTCATCGGAGGCAACTGGAAGTGTGTAAGATTTCTGTTCGACGCCATTTTCAGTGTTTCGTAGTTAAAATTTTTCCATATCCGGCAAAATTGTAGATTCGTTTGTAGATTGTTGATTATATGGTAGATTCTCCATTGTGAATAATTTCTTCAGCCTGTCTTTCTACTTGTTTCATCGGAAATTTTGTTTTGCTTCAAAAGATTTTACTCTCATTATCCTTTTCATTTCTTATCTCTCATGACGAGTCCTTTTTATTAATTATCACTATGATTCCATTTCCATCTGGTTATCACTTATCAGTATCAATTAGTTAGTAATATTTATATAAACAGTTGGCTGGGAATTGTAAAAGGAAATGGGTTTTGGAAACTTTAAAACTAGAGCATAATCCTTTCAAGAGTGTAAATCCAATCCTTACTCTGATCCCAAATTCCCAACTGAACTGAAGCTTGAGTGCTGTGTGTGGGGGAAAGACTATCATGCCCACAACAAATTACACCTACGAGGGTCTTCTTCCTGCAATTAAGGAGCTCTTCCCTGTGACAGAGGGAGAGCATCTTGGCTCTGTAGCACCTCATATGTGTAGCCTGTAGGGGAGTTACAGGAGAAACAAGTGGTAGATGGTTCAGGTCTCCAATTGCCCTTTTCTCCCATCGTTTCCTTACCTGTCTGTAAATTATGGCATGATGAAGTAGGTCTTGTTTGTACCAAGTCTAAAAGTCTCCTGGATCCTTGTTTATGCAACTTCCAAGTGTTGTTTATATTCTTTATTTTTTATATAAACAGTAGTTTATGTATTTATAGTTGATTCCTGTTGTAGTAGTTTAATAGATTTCGAATTTGTAACTTGTGATATGGGGTTTAATCTATGGTAATGGTAGTTTTGATTTGTTTTACTGTAGAATGGAACTGTTAATGAGTTGATGTTGATCATTGATGACCTAAATTCTGCTCGAGTTCCGGCTACGGATCTTGTTGGTAAGGGCTTGTGATAATTTGACTCTGCAGCAGCTGTTATTCTGTGGCTTATTGTAGTTTAACAATTTTGATATTCTTGTTGTCTCCCCTCCGTTTGTGTTCCTCCACCTGACCATGAATACATTGCGACCGGAGTTTCAGGTTGCTGCCCAGAATTGTTGGGTTAAGAAGGGGGGTCCTTATACCGGTGAAATTAGGTGATGTTTCATTGTGTTGGGTTTTGTGTTATTGAATATGTTTAATGTGCGAGCCTGAATTTTATGTAGTGCTGAGATGCTTGTTAACGTGGGCGTTAAATGGGTCATTATTGGTCACTCGGAGAGGAGAGCCCTTATGGGTGAAACTAATGAGGTTTTCTTTCTTTATGTCTTTTGTTCCTTTTAGTTTGTTTGGTATAGCCGCATGATACTATCATCTTTTTATCTCTTTGTTCTCTACCAAGTTTGCTGATTATTTTGTGTATGTATCACTGTTTTGATGCTCTAGTTTGTGGGGGAGAAGGTTGCATACGCTCTTTCACAAGGGCTGAAGATTATTGCCTGTGTAGGAGAGAATCTTGAACAAAGAAAATCAGGTTCGACCATGGAGGTTATTGCGGCTCAAGTCAAAGCAATTGCAGGTACCATCTTCGAAATCAGTTGTAGTTATATTACTTAGTCATTTGTATTATGCATTTGGAATTTGGTTTATTGTGGGATCTGTTGATGTACATTGTGAGCAAGAGTAGCACCCAATACTCTGCCTCCTGCAGGTCTTATAGCCTGCTAATTGGCTGTGCATGACTGTCTTTTGGGTGCTAGTCATTAGGCTCACATCACTCTTTTATTTACTATAGTAGTTGAACACTTGTTTGTAATGATCTCATTAGATAGTTTATGCAGTTGGGCGGAGTAGATATTTTATGCTGCTCATTCTTCAGGCTAATAGGAAATTTCAAATGCGCGCATGCTAACAGAATCTTCTGTTCTTAATTTTTCCATTTCCGTATAAGTTTTTGCTTGATTCTGTACAGATGTTCTATGATTATGAGTTGATAGGATGAAAACACTAATTAGAGAGAGATTAGATGTATATAATTGGAAAATAGGGACATTTGAAGCTTTTTCGATAGTGTTTCTGTAGAAATTGCACGAGAATTATGGCGAACTTAACCTGAGCTTATTTATGATAGCTTCAGTATCGCAGCTGTTAGGTCTAATATCCTATTTTTCAAGTGGTTCATACCATCTAGATAAAGCTAGTTCTGTTTCCGTATTAGTTTTATTTTGGGAAGCAAAATATGCATAATTTGTTGATTAGGTCTTGACCTTTTCACTAGTGATATGATATTGTGCATCAGGTACCTGTTAGCACTTGTGTTGCAGAAAGTGTTGTTGTCTATGTGATACTTGTTTTTTTGGGATTTTGTTGTTGACAGTCGTAATCTGCTTCTCCAGACAGAATAACAGATTGGACAAATGTCGTTATCGCTTATGAGCCTGTTTGGGCTGTTGGAACTGACAAGGTCGCAAGTCCTGATCAGGCTCAAGAAGTAAGTCCTGATCAAGCTCAAGAAGTAAGCATAAGCATTTAGCTAATTAATCTCACATTTGGCTATTTAAATAGTTCTCAGAATATATATAATGATTCTCCCTTAATATCATTCGTGTCCTACAAAATTTTCATGTCAGGTACACAGTGATTTGAGGAAATGGCTTCATGCTAACACAAGTGCTGCTGTGGCTGAGTCCACTAGAATCATCTATGGAGGTATTTTCTTTTTTCCATCCAATTTTTTCACACACGTGCAATGGTATTATTTGTACACTTGGATTAGTGCTAATCTTTATATTGAATGTGACATATCTACAGCGTGAGTAAAAACTCTAAATTTTCTCTTGTCTAAGTTTAATTTGATGGTTTATTTTCGCAAGTCTTTTTATGACTAGTCGAGATAGTAGGGCGCATTTTTTTTGATAATGGAGTTCCTGCTGCTTGGGTGATTCAGGTTGTGTGAATGCTGGCAATTGCAAGGAATTGGCTGGCAAGACAGATGTGGATGGATTTCTAGTTGGTGAAGCTTCACTGATGGTAATGATATGATTCTGTGATGATTTTCCCTAGCTGTTTCTTGACTATGCTAGCTGATTTTCAATCTGAATACTCAGTAGGAAAAAGAGAGAATATAAGTATTACTAGTGTTGATATGCTGCAGTGTGTTTTAAAATGATTATTTTCTTTGTTGATTGCAGGCTGAGTTTTACCAACTTTTCGATTCTTTAGAGTTGGTTAATGAACTGAAACTACCATCGGATACAGTTGAAAAAATTGCCAACATGAAGCTGGCAGAATTGGCAAAAATATACTCAGACGTAGGGTTTGAGTTTGACGCTGACGCTGCCCAAAAAGATGTAGAAGATATCCTAAAAAGAATCGAAAAGGAAAAGATGTCGCACACTGAGCTGCTGGATGATTTGAATTTTAGGATCTCCTCCGCTAAAACGGAGGTGACCCTTTCCGTCCGGGAACGGCGCCGCATATTCAGTCAGTTTGATGAGCTGTATTCAGCTAAAGCAAAAGTTCAGGAAGAAAAGCAGCTTGCCGAATCCCTCGATGGTTCACTTAGTGATAGGGATGAGGCTGACCGAAGGAAAACTCCAGGTCCCTTTTTTTGGGCTGATTATTTAAAGAGCAATTTGACAATGCTGTCACATTAACCCCCCTGTTTTGTGTCTGTTGCAGGTATGATTGAATCCTTGATCTCTAGGATCAAGAAATGGGAGAACCGCCATGGTACAGATGTTGTCAACAGTGATGCCATTCGGCTCCTTACAGTACTAGAGGAGGATATGGTAGAGCAGGAAAAAGATCCAGACTTCAATCCCCAAGGTGAATCGGAGACGGAAAGTGACGACATGAACAAGTACGTGGTGGAGGAACGTGGACTGAAGAAAAGGTAGGAGGGTGATAGCATATTTGACTTTTGGTACATTGAAGATTAGGGTGGACCGGGAAGATTAGTAACTTCATCTTGATGTAAACAAATATAGTCAAATTTCATCCGGCAGACAAACAAATTGACTACTATAACCCCAATGTTGTCTTTTTAATGGAAACTAAGTGGTTGCTACTAAAATTAGCAAGTGGCTAGGTAGAACTTACTTCACTAGTTGGCAAGTAGTAGATTTTGTAGGAGCAAGGGGAGGGATGTGCCTACCTTGGTCCTCAAATATGCTAGTATCGGTAGTAAAAAGCTGCCAAAATTTTATATTTTGCAGAATCACGACCGCCCAAGGCGATGAATGGATGTTGCTCCTTTTGTACGGGCACCCTGATCGATCACAAAGGAAACCTGTGTGGGATTGCCTAGACATAATCCTACAAGGCACCAACCTTCATGTACTCATCACATGCAATTTCAATCAAGTCTTAGATAGAGAAGACAAATCAGGAGGTAAGCCAGTCCGATCATAGGAAACAAAGGATCTCAACGGTTTACTGAAGGGAGCAAATATGAGTGAACTCAGACATAAGGGCCGGTGGTTCACCTGGTCAAACAGAAGAGGTGAGAGTGATATGATACTAGAACGACTAGATCGAGCGTTCGCGAACACAAAGTGGGTGTCATTGTTCCCGAAATACTGCCTGATAAACCACACAATCATGAGGTCCCATCATGGGGCTCTAACTATCAGTACACACCCAAGGGCAAGGTCCTGACACAACTCAACTAGAAGATTTGAATCTTTCTGGGTCAGGTATGGCCAGACCAAGGGGGTGGTCAAACGTGTTTGGAGGCCAGTCCAAAACACTAGTAGTCTACCACGAACGACATGCACAATGACCAAATGGAACACCATATGTTTCAATAGGAAGCTGGTTGAATCGACGACAAGATTGCACAATTGGGCCAAAGAGAATGTTGGCAAACTGGAGTATATGATTAGGCGCGTGAAAGAACAGCTAGGCGCAAAACAAAGACAAAAGGACGAAGACCAAAAAGCTGGAGGAACTCCTCACCATGCAGGATGATTACTGGAGACAGAGAGTTAAGTCATTATGGCTCAAAGAAGGAGACAAAAACACGAAAGTTTTCCACAAATGGGCACATAAAAGAAAGGGGAGGAACTACATAACCCAACTCAAGGATGAAGCGGGAGTATGAATCTCAAAGCAAGAGGATCTACAACAACTAGTCTATAACCATGTAAGCTCAGTCTTTCTAACACAATCTGTTATGCCACAAAATGCTTTTGGACAGTAAAAAATGCAGGATATCTTGAACCTAATAACCAAAGGGGACATTGCCGGCAATTACATGGAACTAGAGAGTCCAGTAACAACGCAGGAAATAAAAACTGCCATATTCCAAATGGGCAAGTGGAAATCACCAGGGCCGGACTGCCTCCCACCAGGGTTCTACCAACAATACTGGTCGGAAGTGAGGGACGAGGTGACAAAAGCAATCAAAAGGTTTTTCTCCAACAATTCTATGCCAACGGAATGGAATCATATAATTCTAGTACTCATCCCAAAGAAAAGATGCCCAATGGAACCAGCGGACCTCCGTCCGATAAGTCTTTGCAACGTCACATACAAATTCATTGCGAAGATTCTTGTAAATATGATTAAAAAAGTTATGGGGATTCTCATTTTTGGAAATCAATCGGCATTCATGCAAGGTAGATCCATTGTCGAGAATTCACTTATAGCGCATGAGCTCATCGAATTCATACGCAAGAAGAAGACAGGAAATCAGCCGATGGCAGCAATGAAAATTGACATGAGTAAGGCCTATCATCGGGTGTCATGGGAGTTTCTGGAAAGAATGGTGGAACACATGGGCTTCTCGCCCAAATGGATACGGTGGGTCATGGAATGTGTTACTACCGCCTCATATTCTATCAGGCTTAATGAGACGACTCAAGTGCTTCTCAACCAAAATAGGGACTTAGACAAGGTTGCCCACTCTCGCCTTTCTTGTTTATCCTGTGTCAGAAGGCGTTCTCATCGATGATTGAATTCAAGGATTTTCAAAGTACATGCCCAGGGGTTAAGATAGGATGCTCTGTTGAACCAGTCTCACATCTGATGTTTGCAGACAATTGTATCCTCTTCTTCAACATCTCAGACAGAGGATCAACAAAACTAGTGCAGACACTCAATCTTTTCGCAGCTTATTTGGGGCAAAGAATAAATTTTTAGAAGTCGGCAATTCTAGTCAGTCCAAACACAGACACAAGGACCAAGGAGCGTCTCAGCCAGACTTTCATAATCTTAGCAGACTTACTCAAAGAGAAGTTCCTTGGCCACGACATGGATTTCAATGGCCTAAAATTGGGAATGTTAAGATAATTGGCACAAAGAGTGAAGGCCAAAACCTCTATATGGAAGACAGGCAACCTTTCTGTGATGGGTAGGGCCACTCTCTGCAAAATGTCCTAGCCGCAACAACCTAGTACACACTTAGCACTTTCATAATACCCTTCACAATCGCAAAGAAAATTGATAGTCACCTCGCCAGATTTATTTAGGCAGGGGACACATATAGGAGAGGGATACACTGGAATTCATGGAAATCAATGTGCCACTCCAAATGGCAAGGGGTTCCTTAGCAAGTATTGCAACGAACAGGATTTCGAGAAAGTCAAACTAAAACAAGGATCAACATGGGGATGGAGGGGTATCCTTTGGGGGAGGGACCTTATCAAGAGCGGTCTCAAATGGCAAGTGGTCGATGGGCAAGGAATAGACATACATGATGAATGGATACCAAACGACAGGAATCCAATTAAGTATGACAGACAACTCCTACCATAACTCGGTTTCAAGGTAATTGATTTGATCGATAGTGCCAAGCAGTGGCGGATCCCCCTACTCCAACTGTTCTTCATCCAAGAAATAATCAACAACATTGCAGGAATCCATATCTCGCATGACACTCTTGGAGAAAAAGACTTCCAATTTTGGGATAATGACTGGCTCAGAAAATACACAGTTAAAAGTGGGTACCACAAGGCATGGAAAAATGTGACCGATCACAACCCATCCACCTCCAGAATATCTACATGCATGGGGGAAGAGCAAAGGATGTGGAATAAACTATGACATTCAAACACCCCAGAGAAGGTAAAGTTCCTCATCTGGAGACTAATTCAGAACGCTGCACCTACAGGGCTAACATTAAGAACTAGGAAGATGAAGGTATCACCCTACTACCAAATGTATCACCGATATGTCGAGACACCGTCACATATGATCCTCGACTGTGACATTACGAGAAGGGTATATAGGGCGCCAGGGTTGGGTTTTGACTTTAGTCAGTTTGGGCAATTACAATTGGAACCATGGCTTAGACATTGGTTCAGCGCTGCACCACAAAAGGAGGACATAGACCTCACTTGCATAATCATATGGGCCATATGGTGTGCACGGAACAAGGCAACAATAGAACACCAACACCCAACAATTGAGATAATACTAGCCATTGTAAAGGCAAATTATGAAGAAAACCATGTGGATGGCTGGTCCAACCAAACAGTAGCAACTAATCTCAATTCTGCACAGACAGACCTGGACCAATTGGTGAATCTGACACAACCGACTAAGCAAAAATAAGCACAGGTGGGAGACATAAGAATTATGTGGTGTACTGAGAATGGGCATATGAACTCATAGTACAATAACTGGACTCGCATCAACACAAACGAGGCATTCAAGGCACATGATGGAAAAGCGGCCGAGACATGGTGCGCACTATCAAGACTTAACATCACAAGTTGGGAGGGGAACCGAGTTGTACGGTCAGCCTCGGCAACTCAATCAGAGCTCATAGCCATACATGAAGCAATGACACATGCAAGGAACATAGGAGTCACTCAAATCTGCATCCGCACCGACTGTGAAATGGCCCTGAACCACATCAACACCTTCCCAAATGTCCTACCCGGGTTGAAGGGTCTAATTAGAAGTATCATAATGTAAGCAATGGTCTTCACTAGCATCCATGTAATGAAAGTTTCCAGAACTGTAGTAACAAATGCCCACAATGTGGCCCAGGATGTAATCAGAGACATGCCAGTAATATAAATGCACAACTATTTTGTTTTACAAAAAACACAAACTGTACAAGAAACAAAGATGATGTAAAACATTTTAACTTATTAAGAGACGGTAGGAAATGCTCGAAGAACAAGTTATGTCTACCCACCACCACAGTGAGCATCACCACGATGGATAGGAAGAAGAAGGCTCCGAGTTTATCTTCAAAATGATTCCTTGCTCCTTTATCACTCCTCTTCCCTTCCTCGTCTTCTTCAGCGTGAAAGATGTCATTCACTATCTTTGAAAGCCAAAGAAAGGTCAATCGGCCCATAATTTGAATGGAGTAACAAGTCCTACCATGAATAAGGAATTGGAGTTTTGGTATCATCTTGGTTAAGTTCTTAGGCTGCATTTTACTTTTAGACATTAGAGATTGGAGCAGGAAGGCAGTTTTTGGAGAACTAAATAATTGGCATGGTAGCAATGGAGTGGCGCTAACTGGAGGAGCTTAATGAAACCCAAGACATTACTCTCTCTATCCCACCTCAAATTTCGTAGAATCCTTTTCAAGGTTATCAAAAAATATGTTTTGACCGTTAATATGTTTAACTACGTATAATAATGACAAATAAAAAGTTGATATTTAGAAACTACTTGTTATCATGAATCCAACCATATCATATATGATAATATTATTGTTTATATCTATCCAAATATATGGTCAAAATTAAACACTGAATAGTGACATAAAGTGAAGTAAGAAATTTGAGCTGAGATAGAGCGAGTACATTTTCAAGATAGGCCATCCCCGTGACTACATTCATAGAGCAAAAAGAATAAATTTAATGTGTCTTTATTAGGTTTCCTGTATAGTTAGAGTTACTCCCTCTGTCCCATCTGTATTTGCACAATTTTATCTTTGGGACGTCCCAACTGAATTTGTACACTTGTCAATTTGAGTAAAAATCTGGAATGCAAAAGACTTCATTCCCCTTAAGGTTCTGTATATTTACCTTTGGCCCACATAAAACCTTATTTTTCTGCCTCACTTCATCCCCTTCCTTTGGCTCCATCTCCTTCATTCTCTGCATTTCTCATCTCTTCCATACCCGCG
Organism: Rubia peregrina; assembly: GCA_032355705.1. NCBI lineage: Eukaryota > Viridiplantae > Streptophyta > Magnoliopsida > Gentianales > Rubiaceae > Rubia > Rubia peregrina. The sequence goes on along the minus strand of JAULKK010331203.1, from coordinate 892 downwards.
TCTCTTCGCACCTTCTCCCGTCCTTCACCATTTCTGTCGACATCTTCTCCCGTCCTTCGCCATTTATGTCGACATCTTCTCTCGTCCTTCACCATTTCTGTCGACATCGTCTCCCGTTCTTCGGCATTTATGTCGACATCTTCTCCCCTCCATCACAATCTTCTCATCCATCTCCTTTCCGTCGCATCTCACCAATCACTATCTTCGTTGCATCTCATCCATCAACATCTCCTCTTCCTCGCATCTCACCCACCACCTTCTCATCTCCTCCTTCGCATCTCACCCACCATCTCATCTCCATCGCATATGGGGATTTTTACTGGGGATTTTTGGTTGAGCCCAAAAATCTACAAAATTGATCATAGATATCATTTCTACAACATGGGTTTGTTTGTTTTTCAGTTATTTGTTATCGATTGATGTTGTTAATTTTTAATTTAGCCAAGAATTTTGATTCGGACTTGAGGTTTATTTATTTATTTTTGCATTCGATTTGGCTGAGGTGGTGGAGGTGGAGGTGGCGGCAGCTGAGGTGGTGTGGCGGTGGCGGTGGTTGAGGTGGTGTGGTGGCGGTGGTAGTGGTTGAGGTGGTGGTGGTTATAAGATGTGGATGAAGGGTATTCTTGTAAGTTCGGGTGGTCAAATATTTTAGTTTTTTTCTCTCACTGCAAAAGTAGTTGGGAGAGATGGAGTAGTTTTGTGGGCTTTTGGGTTTTACGTCTATAGCTTTTAGAGCAGAGGCGGACGCAGTATAAGGGCAAAAGTTACAGTTGCCACCCAAAGTCGATGGCTACTACCCACTATTATCCGCAACTGCAAGTTGCAGTTGCCACTCAAAGTCGATGGCTACTAGCCACTATTGTCCGGCGCCACCCACGTGGATTGCTTCGAC
>JAULKK010331193.1:0-10901 GCA_032355705.1 Rubia peregrina | reverse complement strand
ATAAAAGTTTCGAAAATTTGATTATAATGAAAAAATGCATTTATTATTATCATTGAAAAATTGAAGAAAAATAATAATTAAAAGATAGTTTTTACTAATTAAACTTTGTGCAATTGAATTATAAATATCTATTTTCTTCTTCTTTCAATAATTTTTTATATATTGTAATTAATTGATAACATTGTGCTATTTTTCGACAAAAAAAAGACATTCGAGAGAAGGTCATTTTTTTCACTAAACATTTTTAGGGATGCATATGAAAAGATGGATTTGAAATAGAAATGTAAAAAAATTTAGTTGCAATATTAAAATTTTACTATGCAACATGCAATAGTTATAAGTTTATGACCTGATTAATGCAACCCAAAAAATTTAATCTTGATTTCTTCTAATTTGCAATTTAAACATTGGTCTTTCCCTAACTTATGGAAAGACAGTTTTTCAAGAGACGAACTCATTTTTTTTAAACGATTACCAATCACATATTGATATGTACTAAAAATAAGTCATTTCTAAATATTATTTAACAAAAATAAATTAAATTCCTATGAATAGACAAAGTCTTGGGAAACACCGCATTTCCATATGCATATGGAAAAACAGTGTTGAATTAGAATTATAGAAAGGTAAAAGATTTAAGTTGCAATATTCAAAATTTATTATGAAACATACAGTAGTTACAAGTTCATGACTCGATTACTGGAATCCAAAAAATTTATCTTGATTTCTTCTAATTTGTAATTTAAACTTTGGTCTTTCCATAATTTATGAAAAGACTGTCTTTTAAGAGACGAACTCATTTTCTTAATACTATTACCAATTACATATTGATATGCTCTAAAATATGTCATTTCCAATTATTAGTTAACAAAAATAAATAAAGTCATATAAATAGACAAAGTTTTGGGAAATATCATTTTTCTATACGCATATGGTACGAAGAGGTTGAATTAGAATTATAGAAAGGTAAAAAGTTTAATTACAATATTAAAATTTTATTATTCAACGTGCAGTAGTTATAAATTTATGATTCGATTAATGCAATCCACAATGTTTATCTTGATTTTTTTTAATTTTCAATTTAAACATGCTTGTTTTTGTCTCAAAATTAAAATTTATTAGAATATATATATATATATATACATAACAAAAATTTACTCCATTTATTATTCTATATGTTTAACATAGTAATTTTAGATATTTTTATTGGCAAATTAAATCACGTGGAAAGAATTGATTACAACGAGTAAAAAAGAGAGTAAGTAGATGAAAATGATTCACTTATTATCATGGAATGAATTTTTATAATATTAAAAAGATAAACCAAAATAGAATGTGTATCAAATTTTAAAATATATACTGAAAAAAATAAGTATGGTGAAAGAATTCCATAACAAATGAAGATAGAGAATAAAAAAAAAAAGAGGAGTGTGCATTCTCATAAATAGAGTATGATTAATTACTAATTAAATGAAAAGCATTGAAGTATGGGAAGAACATTGAAAATGGGGAAGAGATTTGCATTGTAAATTGGGGATTGACTTTATAAAATATTACATTTTCAATTAATTTTAGAAAGTGAAGTGGAATTATGTGTGAATGTCATGTGTCAAGAATTATGTGTGAATGTCATGTAGCAAGAATGACCTCTTTTTTTTAATATACTATAGATAGATTTTATATATCTATTGAAACGTGACTTTTAATAAAATTTAGATACTATTTTAAATTAAAATTTTCAAAATGATGACAATTTTCAGTTGAAAAGTACAGTATAATATTATAATATAAAATGTAAATACATTTAAATGGAAAATTTAAAATTTAAAAATAAAATAATGAATTTTAATTGAAATTGAAATCATGTACTAATGTCATTTTAACATGCACCAGTAGCATAAATCGTAAAATTTATCACAATAGTGTTTGATACTCCAACTCTTTATTTAGATGGCTATTTAAATACTTCAAAATTTTGAATAATTGGAGAACTTTATAAATTTAAAAAATTGTAGGAAGCGTCTGCACGAGCATTATCGTTTTCATTTTTAAGTTTATATCTCAAGAAAGTACTCCCTCCGTGTCATGCGAATCTGCAAACTTTTCTTTTTTGTCTGTTCTAGGCAAATTTGCACTCTTCCCTTTTACGAAAGTACTCAACAATAATAAGACATAATTACTCTTAATAAATTTAAATTTTACACACATCTCAAACACTCAAAAATCTTTCCAAACCCTAAACTCAACCCCCACCCCAAATCTGCACCCACACCACATTAACTCAACCCATTTTCTCGGCAACCCAATTTCATCCCCCAACGACCACAATCCTCCGCCCCATTTCCTCCGTCGGAAACCTAGCTTCACTCCTGCCAACATTCACAATCGTTCGCCCTATTTCCTCCACCCCATTTCCACCGTTGGAACCATAACTTCCCTCCACCAACAGTCACAATCCTTCGCCTCATTTCCTCATTCCCATTCTCGCCACTGGAACCCTAGCTTCCCTCCGTTGACAAATATGGGCGATGGGAGGAGTCGAAGAGAGGCGGAGGCGAAGGCAGAGAGAGGGGTGGCGGCGGAGGGAGGCGAAGGCAGAGAGAGGTGGAGGCGGACAAATCTGGGCAAGGTTGAAAACAGTAGCAAGGTTGAAGATGATGGAGGCAGAGATGGGGGTGGTGGTGGAGGGAGGCGAGGAGGCGGTGACAGTGGCAGAGGCACAGGCGATCGAAGAGTAGAGGGAAACAAATCTGGGCAAGGTTGAAGACAAGGCATTTTTGTCATTACAACTCATCAAAATTAAAAGGCGGGATTTTCTCCATCTATAGGTTCTCTTAGGACAAAAGGGAGTTCTAGAATCCTAGTCGCAACTCTCGCTTCTCTCTTAAAAATCCCTACTTTTTCCCTTTAATCTTCTTTACCCCATCTTTCCATCGTGGGGATATGAGGAAACACATGTTTATATTAATGAATATTTTTGTTATTGAATAAGTGTAGAATTTGTCTCTGCACAATAGTTTTGTTTTTGTTGACCTGATTTATTAGATCGTTGTGTTCATGATGATAACTTGATATAATTGTTCGCGTCGATGTATTGTTCTGTTTGTACAGATCGTGTGTTCGTATATGTTTGTGTGTTTATCTCAGGGTTTGGATACGGCAGATCTGTGTTTTTCAAGGTGTTTACAGTTTGAACAACATATATTGTGGTCGGGTGAAGTGGTGTTACAACTATAGAAGATCATTATTTGGTGTAGTGATATTGATGCGTGATATACTCCTCTATGCTAAGTGGTCATGGTTTTCACGGGAAGCGAGTTAATATCCCCAAGTGCGATGCTACAATTTTTATTGAATCTCTAATTTATAATAGTACAGATGATCAGTCTGCTTGACATGTAATTTAGATATATCTACAATATGTTAGTTAGTGCTAGAGACTAGTTAGGGTGGAGGTCAATCACACTTATTGTAATAGTGTTGGACGTTTTTTCCAACATCTTTGAATGATTAGAAATTCTTGCAATATATTAGTTGTTGATAGTTGCTAGTAGTGAGGTTGGAGATTAATCTCACTTATTGTAATAGTGTTGTTGTTTTTACCAACATATTTATGATTAGTTTCATAACAAAAGAGAAAGTACTAGAAAATAAATGTTGTCCCACTTTATTATTGATCATTAAAGGATGAGGTGGTCCTGGACAAGGGCAGCATACTCTATCCATACGAACAGTGGGATTTGAAGCAGGTATATCTAACGATAACTTTCAGTACTGTAATCTTTATATTTTAGAATAACATTTTATTAATATCTTTTATCTTTATGTTAAAAAATTATAATTTTAAATTTCTAATTAAAATTAAAATATAATTTATTGATTAATTATAAATATAAAGGATATTTTATATTTGTATAAGTATATTCCCTCTATCTCACAAAAGCTTTCTTAATTGATTTTTCTTAGTCAATTTTTATAAACTTTGACCCCAAATTTCAGTTGATATATATGCGATAAAAAATATTATGTGAGATTAAATTATTAAATTTTTATGCAGAATTATTATATGTAGTTAGATATATTAACGTTCAAACATATCATAGAGACCATGGAAAAGTAATTAATCAATTTTAAAAGGGATGGGGCTGCATTTTTATACAAAATTAATTTTTTATCTCTACAGATACATGTATACTTCTATATAAATATAATAATATTTTATTATTTATTAGTAATTCGTCAATGAAATTATAAGTAATTTTGTATATAGTATAATATATTAGTAAATATGATTAAATTCTACATTGCACGGTGTTAATCTACTAGTTAATATAATATTTTATTAACATATTCTATCTTTAAGTTAAATTAATTATAATTTTAATTAATATAGACTACTAAATTTATTTTACGATCACTCAATTTAACTACTACACTTATACTCTCTCGTTCGCAATATAATGATCATATTTTTTTGCAAGGATATTTACACATAATTATGTGATAAATGAATAGGGAGATTAATGTGAATAGGGAGTAGCTAAATTCCAATTATAAAATTTGATTCAAATAAAAAAATATAAATATTTAATTGAAACAAGCAAAAATAGAATGTACTCACTCTGTTTTATTGGATGTGATAAAATATTTTTTATTATTTCTGTGGATTTGACATATTTTCCTTTTAAGACAAGATTATTTCAATTTAATTCACTCATTTTACCTTTTCCTTTATAAATTTAATTTCATCCACTCTCTCCATTCATTAAAATCCAAACACTTAAACATATGGTGGAACATCCAACTAAATGGAGGTTAATATAAAACTCATACTCCCTATGTCCCAGATTAAATTGCACAGTTTTTTTTCACGGTTAAACTCACACATATTTGACCGTTAATATATTTAATTACGTATAATATCGGTAAATAAAAAGTTAATTTTAGAAACTAGTTGTTACGAAGAATCCAACGATTTCATATATAACAATATTATTGTTTATGTATCTATTCAAATATGTACTCAAAGTTTTCTTAGTTTAAATCAATCTTGAATTTTGTTCAATTTAATTTGGGACGGAGGGAGTACGGAAATGAGATCGGGGGAAAGATTTATTTGTCGCTGCGGTGGAGGGAACCATCGTCCTGGTACTAAGTTGGCCACACATTTGCGGCCATGAATCTCACGGGCTCCATCTCTACTTATTGGCTATGGGCAGCACATATCGGAATGTCTATCCGGTAACTATAAGTTATTGTTATGAGTTTCTATTATAAAATCAATTGGTACTATGTAGAGGTGACTCGTGATTTTTCCAAGTACGATATAATAAAAATTGTTTATTTGATGCTGTCAACTGGGGATATTGAAGTCTTTTGACTAAACTAAACCAAATTTGTCCAAAAATAACATGCTAATATTATAATATGTTACTGATTTTAATTCTTTACTATATATAATCATTCATAACTTATTAAAATATATAACTTCTAAAACCATAAATATGTCATACTATATATATATATTATTAAAAAAATATAATTAAAACATAATCTGAAATAATAAAATATTCGTAAGTTTTAATAAAATGATAGGGCACTTTTGATAGAAATATGTATACATATTGTTTATTTATTATATATGACAAAGTCTTATTTTAGACTGACTAAGTGTTAAATGAAGACACTTTATAATTGGTGAGACAATTAGGTCATTTGGTTTTAATTTTTATTTATTGCAATGAGATACACATAATTATGATAGCATTTTAAAATGAATCTCAACATATAAATAATTATTTTTAAAAAATTAAATGAAATATTATAAAAATAATCAGTTTGTATTGTATTCAGCATTTAACGATTTCTTACTAAATTAATTAGTGAAAAATTTAAATGTCTAAAATAGTTTTATTTACATGTCTAAAATTTTAAATTTTTAATAAATTTTGTTTTCAATTAAACGTAATACACAAAATATACCTTCTAATATTTTAATTAATTTTATCGCGCGTTGCGCGATGGTATTCCGCTAGTTACAAATAATAGATATTGTATTGAAAGATTTTATATGTAAATTCTTTCAATAATTTATTTAATACTATATATATTTTATTAGCAATTTTTTCTTTTGTGACTATATTAAATTTTTGTTAATTAATCTTTAGAAACGACTTATTTTAGTACATATCAATATGACAAGTGATAAAATTAAAAAAATTAATTCATTGAACTATATTATATTATATATTTTTATATTAAATTTCAATTAATTTGTATAATTAATAATTATAAAATATTGACATTTTAATACTATGTAAATTTTATTTATTTCTCTAAAATGATGAATTTATATATTTTTTGGATCAATTATATAACTTCATATTTTGTAATTTTCTACTTCAATCAATTAATCATGAATTGCCGATGATACCCCTAATTTAAACATTTTAGATCTAACGTATAAATTTTTTTATCATTATAAATGAGCCCCTTATATTTGACCTTGGTTCCGCTGCTGCTGTTGCTGGAAATGTCCTACTTTTACTGTTGGTTTCGTCTGAAAATGATGTACAAATTACAATATTCATTGACTATGACATTTTTTTTTGTCTTCCCTAAATTTTTTAATAAAATATGACTTTCTCTAGAATGTCATTTTTTCCTTAGAAATGATTCATTGATCATGGTAGGGAAAAAACAATGTAATAAATTAATCACAGTAATTTTAAAAAAAAATTGGAAAAAGAGGAAAATGGACATATATAACTCAATTGCACGAAGTTTAATTAGTAAAAATTACCATCAAATTAAATATTTTAATAAAAAAATATGATTATAATAAATATTAATGGCACGCTATTACAATCAAATCTCCAAAAATTTTAAAATCATTTTTCATATTATATGGAATCCGTATGCATACAATGTTGATAATGATAACGTTGTTTTACTAAAGTGACATTTATAAATATTTTATCAAGACAAGGTCTTGGGAAAACCCGTGTTTCCATAGATTAATGGAAAGACAAGGTTTAATTAAAAATAATAGAAAGGTAAAAAATTTATTTGCAATATTAAAATTTTATTATGCAACGTGTAGTAGTTATAAGTTTATAACCCGATTAATGCAATCCAATTTTTTTTAACGAATAAACTTTCATTACCTTAACCCATCAAAACACCATATACATCATTGCTTATACACCTATTACACTTTTCAATTACTTTCTATCATAAGTTTTGAAATTTTTTATTTTCATTTCTTCTAAATTGCAGTTTAAACCTTGATTTTTTTATAGTTTATGAAAAAATCATTTTCAAGAGACGACACTTTTATCAATAATTAAGTTATATTATAAAATATATTTATTTATATTTAATAATATTTAAATTCATGTCCGTGCAAAGCACGGGTGTTATCTAGTACTAATTTTAAAATGATCCAATCTGACGATAGGTAAAAGAAGACTTTGTGTATATCAAAAACGTAAAAATAAATACTAACCATTCTGTGAGAAAATTTTGTATGTTGGGAAAATTTGTATGTTAATGTGTTGGACCAATCAGGTTGTGACACGTGTCACACAAATTATTTATTTTTTCCCAAAACACCTCTCACTTTACTAAAAATAGAATTTATGTGACACATGTCACAACCTGATTGGCCTAACACCTTAACATATAATTTTTCCCAACATCCAAAATTTTCTCACCATTCTGTCCATGAGGTAAGTAATTCGAACAGGTGGAAAAGATTCTGTTCCGTTTTTTAGCGGTTGGTGATGCCGCCACAGTACACTCTGGCAAAGTCCACCACCACTGTAACGCTCGCTGCCTATATAGATAGAACATAACAGTCTCTCTCTCCCACACACACACTCACACAGTAACCATGGCTGCGAGCGTCCCCCTCCAATTCTCAGTTCACTACCCGCGAGCAAGAAGCCTTCATTGCAGCAACAAACTCAGAGCCGCTCCACCATCTCATTCCCTGCCATTTTGCAACGCAGAAGGTACTTTGTTTGTAATGTCGGCTCCATTTCATTTACACCACGTGGTTAATTTTGGGGGTTGTTTATTGGATGTGTATCAGGAAGTTACAGGGGGCCTTGTTTGATTAGATGTTCTAACAATGAAAATGGAAAGAGTGTGGAAAAGCTCGTGGAAGAGAAAAGGTGAGCTGAATTGTCTGCTTGTATTGCTTCCGGGGAGTTTACTGTTGAAAAACCTGGGTATTAATTTTATACTCTATTTCTTGTTATTCTACAGCTGTGTGTTTTGTTCTTAAATTGATTCGAATTACATCTGCTGTCACTAGATTTCAGTGGGTGTTGAAGATGTTCTCGAGTTTGTGCTCGAGAAGATAGGTGATGGTGATGATTATCCGAAAGTACCCGAGGCTAAAGGGTCGATTCAGGCCATTCGCAGCGAGGCTTTCTTCATTCCGCTGTATGAGCCTTACCTCACTTATGGTGGGAACTTTAGGCTATCTTTTGGTCCCAAGGTGTGTCAGATATTTTGAGTCTTTCAACTTTTATGTACCACTGTATTAGCTTTTTGGCGTAATGTCGTATGTATTTGCCTTTTTGGTCTGTTGCAGTCCTTCTTAATTATGTCATATCCATTGCAAAGCATATATTAAAGGACAATTCAAAGGCTTATTCTAAGGTGTGAGCAGTGAGATGGCCTTTGGTTATATTTTTATAGTCCTTTTTGTTTTCTGTTCATTATATTTGGAACGTTACTATTGGAAGTGACTAAATATTCTTGATCAACAGGGTATTCTAGCTGAGATTTTGGATTTTGTGATGGGGAAGGGACTCATACCTGCTGATGGGGAGATATGGCGTGTAAGGCGACGTGCTATAGTCCCTGCATTACACCAAAAGGTATCCTAGAGTTCACAGCCAGTAGGCCTATGCTTTGGCCTACATCTGTTTTTCCCTTTTCCCCATTTTTATGTCAGCACAATTGCTGGGTTATCATCTTTTAGCATTGTTATTTTACTGAATTAATTCCTTTCTATGGTTTGCAGTATGTTACTGCAATGATTGGTTTCTTTGGACGAGCAACAGACAGGCTCTGCATGAAACTTGATGAAGCAGCCTCACATGGTGAGGATGTAGAAATGGAGTCCCTCTTCTCCCGACTAACATTGGACATCGTTGGGAAAGCTGTATTCAATTACGATTTTGATTCTTTAAAAGTTGACACTGGAATAGTGGAGGTATACACTTTTACACTTAATAGAAATGTTTGTAGTTCTTTGAAGTTGTACTTTTTAACTTGTACATTATAATGAAAAAACTTTTTGAATTTGAAAAAAGTTAGCACTTGCCTTTTTCAATGTAATGAAGGGCATGAGTGCCAACTACAATTAAGAGGGCTGTATTGCCTGGTGCCTGTCTTGTTTATCACTTTTTAGCTGAAGTTTGCCAATGTTATAGGCTGTATATACTGTACTACGAGAAGCGGAGGATAGAAGTGTTGCACCCATTCCTGTCTGGGATATTCCTGTTTGGAAGGACATTTCACCAAGGCAGAAGAAGGTCAAGGCTGCTCTCAAGCTTGTAAATGATACGCTAAATGATCTGATTGCCATCTGTAAGGTAAATCTAACTTAGTCAGAGGAATTTTCCACTCGGAGAACTTGCCAAATCTGTCTTTCTGTTGGTTTTAGATTGAAAGGAAGAGTAAGGGAGTTAATAAAAGTTATTTTCCGAAGGTTATGAGTGCATACATCTCTCTCTCTCTCTCTCTCAGCTTTAGTTGCTGATTTTCGTAGAAACCACGTTTCTTTCAAGCTAGCAGCATTAGTTGTTGATTTGCTTAAGATTTGTTTTTGTTTAGCTTAACAGCTTGGTAAGTAATGTCTTAATATCCACTTTTATTTGCTTACAGTATTCTCGTTAATTAAAGTTATTTGATTTTCATATAGTAGAATAACTGTATTTCAACTAGTATATCTCTTCCTGACTTCATATTTCACATCAATGCATCTGCAGAGGATGGTAGATGAAGAGGAGTTACAGTTTCACGATGAATATATGAATGAACAAGACCCTAGTATTCTTCATTTTCTGTTGGCATCTGGAGATGATGTATGATTACTTGTTTTTCATAATGATAAAGGATGGCACATTGTGCTTTTGAAAGGTTCTCATGAGCTAATTGCAGGTCTCAAGTAAGCAACTGCGGGATGACTTGATGACGATGCTTATAGCTGGGCATGAGACGTCTGCTGCTGTATTGACATGGACCTTTTATCTTCTTTCAAAGGTTGTCTTGCCATATTCACGCATTGACTTACACCTATGATTTTATTCTATTTTTTTCCTAAAATGTTTCTCCTATCAAGATATGTGGAGCTCCTAATTCTTAGTTGGGCCTTTTCAGATTTAGACCCTCAGAGATACCAGCACAACATGTAAAGAACAGAGAAACAGTGACTCATATGCAAGGAAAGGGGAATACCTAAAAAGAGCTTGAATAAAATTATGAAAATAGGCATGTTATAGAACTTGTACATAAATATATGAAACTGTGTATCAGCCGAACATAATGACGAGATATGATTCAAATAGCTTACTCCACATAGTAGGATAAACTACTACTATAATGCTAGGCTGAATTCATTACTATGACTTGTTGAGGTTTTAGAAATTGGAATTTTGCTCCTGTTAATGTTTACTCTTGAGAAAGAATAACCAAATTACTTGTGATCAAGACAACTACTAAATCATTTTTCCTGTCTTCGTTTGAGTTGTTGTACCTGCTATGTGATTAGGCCATTACACTGAGATGGTCACGTTTCTTGGCCATTTTGACTCGGATGTCAACAACTTCATTTCTACTTCACCATGCTTATATGAATTGTGATTTCTCTCATAGTCATAATG
>JAULKK010331153.1:0-10902 GCA_032355705.1 Rubia peregrina | reverse complement strand
AGAAATATCTTCACCCGAAAGGTGTTGATAAGTTCTCCACAATATGTGATTAATGCGTAAAAATAGGATAATTATTCGATGATCAAAGGATAACTAGAAATGTAAACCAATTGCGTCCAAGACTCATTATAATCTTAATTACATCTTTAGTACTAGTGTGTTCGTAGTTATATTAATTTCTCTAATTGTTCGTTAATTTAGCTCTTTAAAGTTGTCATGGTGTTTTCTAAAATCAACAACCCCCAATTTCGTTATCACACACTTAGAGTGATATATTTGTGTGCTTTTTAAGTACGTTAACACTTAGTAAAACCCCCATTTTCCTCGTGGATGACCCTGACTTACTACTATCTACTTTCTAGTAGTATAGCTGCAATTAGGACATATAAATACTATCTTTGAGAGGCACGATGATGGCCTCCCAACCCGCAACCTTTCGAACATCATGGTTGGATAAATAGAACATGGTGAATCATGACGATTAACATCGGTAAACTTTCGTGTGCACACCCACACCGTTCTGGACATTCGTCACCCCAAACGCATCTAGGTTTCCTTCCCCAAGGGGTAGCAATAGTGTAAAAACATGAAATTAGACTAGGCATGTTCTAACAAAGTGTGACAATCATGCAATTGACAAGAACTATAAGAACAAGCCGACATAATAATTACAAAACACATGGAAATAGGTATATCTCAAAATCTCACAAAATGAACATCAACACATGGATACAAATATTATCTCCAAGTAAGATCCCTACTTCCTAACCATTGAACCCAAGTATTTCATTAGATTCAACACGTTTGGGCAAAAGAACAATAAAAATACTCAAAGAAAAGAACCAAGAGAGAAGGAAGAGTATTTTCTCTCTCTAGCCTACTCTTGAGATCTAAAAATGAGCATAAAATTAAATCCTAGTAGACATAGTTCCATATATATAGTAGTGGGGAATTGGGCCTAAAAATAGGCCCAAAATGGCCAAAAAACCTACTAGCCCCAACCGGAGCGGGGGGTGGCTCCTGGCACGGCCTGTGCCGGCCGAGGGGGCCTCGTGTTAGCACGACCCGTTAGCCGTGGCATGGGCCATAGTTGAAACTTAGCACGGCACATGTTGGGTGGAACGGGCCATGATATGGGTCGTGTCGCTTGGAATGAGCAATGCTAGGCCTAGCCCTCGTGCTCGCCTTGTGCAGTCTGTGTTGGCCGTGGCTGACTTGTTTACTCCATTATGGGTAAACCGTTGGTCCAATTTGGGAATTCTGATAGATAATTTTATAGCTCTTGAGAAGAAAATTTCATTGGTTCCATCCCAAAGAGCTGATTCTTTTTGGATATTTCCCAAACATTTGTGCAACTCCCGGACAACAATTCCTCCATTTCAGTCTTGGCCTTCTTGAACTTTGAATCCACCTTTTTTGGTCCAAATTCCAACTACTACCATACTTTGGAGTCTGTGACCTTCAATCTACTACCATCCTTGAAAATGACCTTCGATATCTTCTACCATCCTTCTGAATTCCTTCAAATATCTACTACCACCCCCGCGGATGTCCTTCTACAAAAATATGATAAAAAGCACTCATGAGCAACCTACTGATGAGATAAAAAAAAGAGGAAGATCTAGGTGCCCATGAATACAAAGTATCCATTAGCTTTAATTAAGTCTACAAAACTTGGGATTTAGACAAGAAAACCAATAATGGCTGTCTATAACCTTTGTCGTGCAAACGTAACCAAAACTAGCAATCAAGCAAATAAATGATGATAATAAATGTGTTAAATGCATCAGCTAACGCATGCATAATGGTGCACATCATGGATATTAGAAGGTCATTCGTAAGAATAGTAGTAGATAGAAGGTCACAAGTCAAAATGCATTAGTAAATGGAATTGAGCCAGAAAAAGAAGGGAGTCAAAGTTCAACGTCTTCATAGATGTGACAAGGAAGAACTAACTAGCATGGCGAAACCAATCGGCCAGCACCAACCACCTACCGCCACCAGTCTGCCTGGATCAGGCATCGGGTACATGCTAGAGGCCTCCAATGTGGGTCGTGTCATAGCCTCTTGGCATCATGGCATAGTGCAGCCTGTGTCACCCTAAGTCCTTGTGCAGCTATGTATGGACACGGGTCATTCCCTTTAAAATGGATGGGTTTGTTTCAACTCAAATATCCAAAGACAAGCTAATGAGGTGTGACGATAAAAATGACCGCGCTATCTTTTACTCTGAAAATGACTCCCGATCGATAGCCCACGAGAACTCACATGGCATGTGTCAATCAACTGATCAAAAAGTGCTTCCAACCAACGGCCCGAGCCAAACAAAGCGGGGCACAAACTGTAGGAGTCTAAAATGGAGGTCAAGCCAATGGTTCGCGCCGATTAGCATGACCCATGCCAGGATCCAGCATAGATCGTGCTAGGCACCATGGGTCTTGCCAACCCTAATCGACACGACCGCACCTGGCTGCAAAGCATGCACCATTTGCGGCTGCTGAGGGTTTTCACCCTATTCTAGGCCATTTTCAAGGCCCAAATCCCATACTACTATATATATGTGAACCTATGTCTGCTTGGGTTTAAGTTTTATGCTTATATTTTACTTTTAGGAGAGTAGGATAGAGAGAGAAAGTTTCATTCTTCTCTCTAATTTCTTTTCTTCTCTTGTTTTTGCCCAAGGGAATTTAATCTAATGAAATACTTGGGTTCAATGCTTTGGGAGTAGTTAATTAACTTGGGGTTTGCATTTGTATTCATGATTTGGTGTTTGTTTCGGGAGATTCCTTAGATCTACCTTTCCTAATTTACTTATGAATACTTTCATGTTGGCACACTTATTGATATCCCAGAGGGAAGGAAACGTGGATGTGCTTAGGGTAATAATAGTCTGAAGTTTTATGGGTGTGTGTATATGAGTCACAAAGTCAATGTTACGATCAACCATACATTAGTCTTAGCCACCGAATTAGTCTAAAGGGATGCGTATAGAGATAATGATAGTAACAAACTAGGGTTCATAGTACGCAACCTTAGAGATTTCGATAAGATGCCTATCCTTTTATCTTTGTAGGCCTAGGGATAAAGCATTCGTAGTGTAGTGCCTGAGACATAATAGCACTGGGAAGAACCAAGCTTGCATAATGTATTGCACCGTTGTTTCACTCCTCTAATTACAGAGGCGGGGTCGATGGAAGAATTGCATGTGCATTTTACGTTACAGGTATGTCGAAGTGTTGACCATGGACCACAATACTTTTCAAAAGCATTAGGATAGGTTTATGTCTTGAATGTGATTGAATCGAGGATCAAAAAATTTCACCGGTAAATCTAATCATGGATGTGAGTAGTCAACTTTTAGATTCCTAGCATTGTTGTGGACAACTTCGTTCTTACCACTATCTACCTCGTAGCTATCATAAGAGAACGAGGGAAATTAAAAATTCTTATCTTTGATTCTTGAAACATCCTCCTCTCGATTTAAATAGATCTTCCATAAAAAGGTTATTTGTTAGCGACACTAAGAGGGGGCGGGTTAAATTTTGGCACCGTTGTCGGGGATGTTAGTATAAAGGTTTAGTCATTAACTTGCATAGGTTGTTAGTTGAATAGTTAGTGTTGTTTTTATTTTGTTGGTTTTACTGTTTAGCCTTTGTGATAGTGATCTGGGTACTTCTATTTCTTGTGCTAGTGTTTCTTCTATTTTGTACTATTTTCTCCTAGTTTATTGTACATGCCCATGCCACGAACTTAGAAAATTTACACTATCTAATGGATTACGCAGGTAGTCAGATAAGAAGGAGTATGAAAGCAAGAGTGGGGGTTCCATAAGAACCAACTTTTGTAGTTGAAGAGGCCATAGAAATGTAGAGGACAATCGTACACTTAGAGAGTTGATGGATCCTAACTTGGAAAATTAACCTCTTTGTATTATCTTCCCACCCTTGCCACCAAATATGACTTGTGAGCAAAAGAGCGGTATAATCCAGTGTTTGCCAACATTCTACGGATGGCCGGTGAATATCCGAACAAGCACTTGTCAGAGTTTCATCTAGTTTGCACCAATATGAAGCCTCCACGAGTTGCGGAAGAAGACTACAACTTGAGATTCGTTCCTTTCTCGCTGCGGGATGTGGCTAAGGATTGGCTATATTATCTTCCACCTGGTTTCACCACTTCTTTGATGGATATGAAGTGGAGGTTCCTCGAGAAGTACTTTCTGGCTTCCAAGTCTGTGGGTCTTAAGAAACTGCTCTCCAACATTCCTAGTTCGCCAATGAATCCCTTTACGAGTATTGGGAGAGATTCAAGAGGCAATTGTTGAGTTGTCAATGCCATTCATTCAATAAGGATGAATTGGTGTATTATTTTTTGAAGGGCTATACGATGATGTCATGAGGATGGTGAATCCCGCATGCCATGGTTTGATTTTTAACAAGAGTCCAAGGGATGCGATGAAACTCTTCGAAGAAATAACCAATGGAACAAGGCATTTTGGTAGTAGATCTCGAGTGAAGACAGTGAATGAACTAGCTCATTCTCCCAAGCTAGAAGAGAAAGTCGAAGTGCTTGCTTCTATGATAAAGGAATTCATGAATGGGAGAGTTCACCAAATCAAGTTTTGTGGCATATGTATTCTCAATCATCACACTGACACTTGTCCACAAATGGTGGAAGACATGGAAGTGGTGAAGGCATTGGACTTCAATGGTGGAAATACGCAATAATAAGGTCGGAGACAACAACAATAAGGGTTCGGGGGGAACCAAGGAGGTGAAAGGTAAGACCCCTACCCCAATACCTTCAACCCTTGCTATTGCAATCACCCCAACCTCAATTAGCGCAAGGAGAATCCAAGTCAAGGGTACAATCGAGGCAGAAAACCTTAAAATCAACCATATCCTAGGGGCGAAGAAAACAACAATGCATCTATCTAAAAGTTGAATCGAGAAGAAATCTTGGAGGCTACTTCCAAATTAGCTAAGAAAAATATGTTTTCACGGAGTACACAAGGCATGAGATTGAAGATCTCGAGACTAGGGCTTTTTCAAGAATAAAAACCTTAAAATCCATGTTGGGCAACTCGTCACCTCGGTGAGCCGACTTGAGGACAAAGATTATGGCAAGCTCCCTTCCCAACTAGATGTTAATTCCAGAAATGTGAGCGCATTGAAGCTAAATCACGAAAAGGAGGTGTATGAGCCCGAGAATGAAATCTTGCAAGAGAACCACTTGCTTGTGGAAAGAAACAAGACCAACTTGGAGAAGTGTGAGATGGTTGTAGAGGAAGAACCCGTCAAAAAGCTTCCTACATCAGAGGTGTGGGTGAATCCTCCACCACTTTTTCCTAGTGCACTTAGGGTAAGGCCGAAGGTGGCAACCAACAATGAACACATTCGCAAGATCTTCAAGAAGGTTGAGGTTAGTGTTCCAATTTTGGATTTGATTGAGCATGTTCCTTCTTATGATAAATTTTTGAAAGTTACGTGCATTAAAAAGAGGAATAAACCAATTAGAAAGGTAGGAAAATTGAAATTAGGGGGAGTGGCTACTCTAAATTATAAGAACTTACCTAAGAAATGTGACGACCCCGGGATGTTTTCGATAACTATCTCCTTTGGTGGAAAATTGGTTAAGAGTGCTATGATTTACTTAGGAGTATCTATTAATATGATCCTTTCAAGCCTTTATGAAAACCTAGACATATGTGAGCTTAAGGAAACTAGGGAAATTATCCAATAATCCAATCACTCCCAAGTTAGCCCTCGATGTTTAGTTAAGGAAGTAATGGTTGGAGCTAGAAATTTAGTATTTCCAGCAAACTTCTATGTCCTTGACGTAGTGAACGATGGTGGTGTGCCCTCAATTATACTGGGGAGACCTATCTAAAAACGTCAAGGACTAAGATAGATGTTCATTTGGGAATACTAACTCCAGAGAATGACAGTGATAAGGTGGAATTTTATATTTATAAATATAAGCATGATTCACCTATTCTGTCTCTTAGGTGCAAAGGCCTAACTTTGTGTGATAAGCCTGCTCAATGTGAAAACCCTTGCATGATTGATGATGATGATTTCCTAGATGAAAATTTTAATGGTAATGAAGATGACCGCCTAGATGATGAGATTCTTGAAAGAGAAACTTACGCAAAATTGGGAGAAAGACTGGGTAGGTCAAAAGACTTAGGTAAAAAGGAGAGGCAAGGCCCGGATAGGTTGAAAAACCTAGGCAAAAATGAGAGGTCGTGTGGAGAAAGGTGAGAGGTGAGCTCAAAATGTCTGAATGCTAGGATGAAAACCCGAAAGGGCTCCTAGGAAAAATGAAAGAAATTGAGAGAAATCGAAAAGTAATTTGAACATCTCTTGGACTTTCCTTGGCGGTTTCTTTGGAACATCTCTTGGATTGTCTTTGGTGGCTTCTTTGGCGGTGTAAGCTAGTTTAGCACTTATCATTTTACTTTGCCTTCTTCATGGATTTATTTTGGGTGGATAGGTTACTTTAGCTTCTTCAGGGAGAGTGAGAGTTGTGAGATTCTTACATCTTTGGGGGAACTAGGGTAGCTTCGAAATAACGTTGAATGTCTTGGTTAACTTTTCTCTACATGCTACTTTCCTCTTGAATCTTTGCTCATTTTTGTTTACTCAAGGATGAGTAAAGGTTTAGATGTGGGGGGATTGATCTGAACCTTTATTGGGAGGCCATTGTCATACCTCTCAAAAATACAATTTGTAAGCCCTAAATGCTTACTAAATACAATTAAGTAGATAGTGTCAAATCGGGGTCATCCACGAATAAGAGGGATTTTCCTAAGGGTTCATGCATAGAAGGATGGATATAAGCCTACATATAGATATACATAGATATATAAAAGCAGGTAAAGAGGGGGTCGGGTTTTTTTCCCTAAGTTATGAAAGTAAAGAAAAGATAACTAGCAAGGTTAAGTAAAAATGCTAATCGTGCAACAAAATAATAAAAAGGGATAAAAACTACAAAAGAAAAAGCCTTGGGGGAAATTGATTTCCACTTCCAAGCCTCTTATCTATCCTTGAATCTACAAGTTATTCATTACTTTAATTACTTGTTGTGAAGATAAATCTTCTATCCTTCTTTTACAGTAGCTTACGAGAGTAAATTTGACATCCCTTGCTAAACCTTACCAATGACCCCTTTATTCGAGAAATGGCTAAGGATATCCCATTAATGGCATTGAGTACAAAGATTCAATAAGTTTGGTAACAGTTATAAACACTACAATGTGTCTAAGCATTGAACCAATTCATGCATTTATATAAGATTAGTCAAGAACGTTCAACGTTCATGGACCTCTCCTATTTGCTACATAAAACAAACATGACAAAGAGTTTGAAAACATCACATTAATCTAGATATTATCAAATCATAAACCCAATTTGAAACTCTAACTCGTGCTCTTGGATTACATGTCAAAAGAGGTGAAATTAGATACTCTTACCCATTTCTAACAAGTTATCATACAAGTATTTCATATTATCAAACTTCTAATTAAATAAATGACATTAATAAACAACATCAAAACTCCATTATTTCACAATAGAGAAATAACTATATAGATAAAAATGATTCTCAACACATGGACACGGAAATCTCAATCAATTGCTCCCAAGAAGAAAACTAGCCTAGATAATCAAAATCAATAATATAGAGAGAGAAAATATAGAAAGAAAAAAGAAAAAGATGAAAAAGTGGGGTTTTGATCCCCCAAGTCGGGCAAAGAGATCCAAGGAATGAGTGGCTGAAGTGCTATTTATAGTACAAGAAAAAAGGGAGTAAAAAGTAACTTGCAAGGTAATTTTTGTGACCTGCGACACCTTCCTCACGACTCGCGACACTAAAGTGTCAAAAAATTAGCTTCCAGTGAATACTTGTCCGAGAGTCGCGACACAAATTCGTGAGTCACGAAACAAATTAGTTTTTTTTGCATACTCCGGGTAAACCGTTGATCCATTTTGGGAGTTCTTGTAGTCATTTTTATGGTACTCAATAAGAAGGATCCAATTGAACCACATTCTCAGACTGGTTCTTCTCATAATGTTCTCCGAATTCTGCTTCAAAAATTATATCATTTTCACCCTCTACTTTGCTCTCATTCTTCACTTTATATTGTACCACTTTGTAAGTGGCCTTACTTCTTCTACCATTCTGGTGAATGGCCTTGTTCAATCTTCTGCAATTTATGTAAATGGCCTTCTTCATAATAGTCTCCAAATAACCTCACAAAACATATATGAAGCGACCAAATCATAAAGGCAGAACACGTTAGCACCACATGCTTACAAACAAGGGAGATGAGAGAAAATAACCACACAAGGTGATTCTAAACCTCTATTTTGTAAAACACCTAATAATCTAACTGACCACCAACAAACAAGCTAAAAATGGGTGTTAATTGTACTAAGAAAACATCAAAATCATGTCTCGTCATTTATACATGCGTTAATGTATTTGACACGTTTGTTAGTATGTTTTTCTTGGTTGGTTACTAGTTTTATCTAGGTTTACAAGACAAAGGGTTTAGATGACCATTATTAGTTTTCTTTTCTAAATTTTGAGTTTCGTAGACTTAATTGAATCTAATGGACACTTTATATTCACGAGTACCTAGATTTTCCTTTGTGAACTTACTAGTAGGCCACAGACTCCAAAGCATATATTGAAGGCCACAGACTCTAAAGCATGGTAGTATATGGAATTGAGACAAAGAAAGGAATATTCGAAGTTCAAGAGGGTAAGAAATAAATGGAGGGATCGTAATCAGATGTTGCACGAATTTCAAGGAAATATCCAAGGAGAATCATCCCTTTAGGGGGGAACCATTGGATTTTTCTTCTCGAGAGCTATAAAATATACTACAAGAACTTTCAAATCGGATCAACGGTTCACCTGTAGCGGAACAAACAAGTCAGCCAACCGAACCAGCCACGGCCGGCATGGACCGCAAAAGGCAAGCACAAAGGTTGGGCCTAACACAACCCGTTCTAAGTGAAATGACATGTGTCAGGAGTCTTTTGCATGGCCTGTTTCACCCAACATGGTCAATGCTTAGCCCCAGCATGGACCGTGCACTTTTCATGGCCCAAGTTATCCTTTCACTAAAAAATTGGCTATGTTTGGGAGCGAACTGTTCTATTTTACATGGCCCATGCCGTTCAAGTCACCAATGCCAAGACCAGCCAATGGAGTGCAAAGAACGAATTTTCTTGTGCCAATATACTGAGCAAAATGTAGTTCAAACCAATGGGGCACGCCATAAGACGTGGGATGCAGATCAGAAGGAGCAAGATAGAGTACCGGATGAAGTCTCGTGCAGGTTTGCATGGACTATGTCGGCACGAGTGGTTACTGCTCATGCCAAGGCTGATGGCCTATACTAGTACGAGGCTATAGCCAATGTTGGTACGAGGCTCCCTTGGCCGGCACGAGCCGTGCCAAATTCTACCCCATGTGCCGATTGTGGTTGTTGGGGTTTTGGTAATTTTTAGGCCAATTTTTAGGCTCAATTCTCTACTACTATATATATGGACCTAGGTCTACTAGATTTTAAGTTTGTATTCAGTTTTACATCTCAAGAGTAGGTTAGAGAGAGAAAATACTCTTTCTTCTCTCTAGGTTCTTTTCTTTTCATCCTTTTTTCCCCTAAAAGTGTTGAATCCCATTTAAAATTTGGGTTCAATACTTAGAGAGTAGGAAACTTACTTGGGGAACATATATGTATTCATGTATTAATATCCATTTTGTGAGATTTCTAGATCTACCTATTTCTATGTGTTTTGTGATTATTGTGTTAGCTTTTTCTTATAATTCTTGTGAATTGCATAATTATCACAATTAGTTAGCACACACCATGTCTACATTCATATTGTTTCACTATTGCTACCTCCCGGGGAAGGAACCTATATGTGCTTGGGGTAACGATCATCTGGAACCGGGTGGGTGTGTGGAGGTATGTTGTCGTTGTTGGTCGTTACGATCGACCATGCTAAAGTAAGCCGACTATGTGGTTCAAATGATTGCGGGTAGAGATAACTAAGTAGCAAACTAGGATTATCTTGTTGATCCTAGAGTCACCAATAAGATGCCTACTTCCTTCTTCTTTGTAGGCCTAGGGGTAGTGCGTTCATATCGTTCCTCCCGAGACTAAATTGCACGGGGGAGAATGAGACCTGCACAATGAGCCATTGTCATTGTTGCGCTCTCCTAGTTGTGGAAGCGGCCTGATGGAAGATTTACTATGCACATCTCTATGTGAAAATATGGGAAGTTTTTACCATTGTCCGCACAACGTGCCACAAACACTAGAATAGGGTTTAGTTCTTGTATTTGATGAAATCGATGATCGAAATGACATTAATCATGTTACGGAAATAATCCCGGAGTGCTAGTTTATACTGTTAATTCTCATGATCATTTTCATGGTAGAAGTTGATAATGCACCCTCCCCCAGTTACTATTTTTACGACACTATTTCTCCTAACACGTGATCAAATTGATGACCATACCACAGTTGTGTTTAGTTAATTATTAGATTCCTAACATCTCAGTGGACGACCCAGGTACTTGCCTCTATCTAGCATTCTTAGTAGTGTAGTAGTAGGAACGTGAGAAAATTACAAATATCTATCTTTGATCCCTAACAGTCCTCCTCTCGTATTTTAACGATGCTTTGAGGAGGCAGGTCAGTCGTTCCCTTTAAAATAACCTGTGTCATTTAAACTCTAGTATCTAAAGACCAGCCGACCGGGTTTTACGATTGATATAGTCACTCATCTGTTGCTCAGAAAATGACTCCATCCGATGGCCCCACGAGAACTCACACGGCCCGCATTGCTCAATTGATCAAAAAACACTTTCAGCCTACAGTCC
>JAULKK010331122.1:0-10903 GCA_032355705.1 Rubia peregrina | reverse complement strand
CAAGCTTATATACTAGCCCAAAACTCTCTCTCCTTCCCATGTGGGACAAAGAGTTAATGACATTTTCTCATGTGCAATTTTCGCACATTTTCCCTTTCAAAAGTGAATTTTTTGACATCAATATCTCATTCACTCTTGATCCGTTTTGAGTGTTCAAGTAACCGATTTTATAGTCCTCGCAACGTAGAATCCAAAAATGTCATCCACCAGATCCAACTCATTTCGGATCCTATTCAAAACTGAGCCCAAAGTTGACGAATTCAACTTATTTTCCAACAAAAATATTCCCCTAATCTCGGTAAACTTTGTCAATTGCCTCATATTTTTTTAACATCAATCGTAACACGGAACCAAAAGTAAGGAACTCATACAAAATTCAAAATTAGAGAAAAGGGATAACTAGTTGTGTCTCGCGGATCAGGTGCTATGATTTTATTGAGGAGGAATAGGATCCAAACTTCAGCTGGTTGGAACGGGTGCAGTTCATGCTCATAGCTTGCCAGTATGAAGAAATTTGGGCATCTGAGGTTAATGATTTCTAGGGATAGGCTGGATAGCCAACTACGATTAGGTTAATGCTCATAGCTTGCCGATTTGGAATCAGTGTGTAAGATTGATGACTACATTTTTTATTCATTTTGAAAATATGAATGCCCTTCATTCTCCAATCAATTCACCAAAATTCACAGGTGGTGACATTTTTTTAATGACAATATAAAACAAGGATTGGTCATGAATAAGAATTATTAACGAGGACTAAATTAGAATTCGATTCGGATTAAAACTACATTAACGGTAATATGTAAATTAACCATTAAAATTATATGTATTTAGGATTTCTGTACCTGTACTCAGAATTTGCGATATGTGAGGTAGATGTCATTTACACATCTCTTATATGTCATATACATATCTCCAACGGCGGAACTAGGGGGGCGAGCCAGTGCGGCAGCCCCCAACCTCCGGTGAATGAAGGCTAAATATACATCCCGCCCCCCGCCCCCCTCGCCCAGGATCCGCCCTGCCCCGCCTAGGATCCGTCCTGCCTTGCCTTGCCCCGCCCCTCCTCACATTTTGCTCTAGTTCCGCGACTACATATCTCTTATCACATTTGGTACATGTTATCCATGAGATACAGCAAAAATCATATCCCAATAATTCACATATTTGTTTAAAAATAGGTGAAATTCATTACCCATAATTTTAAGAGAATAAAGTTACTCATGGGATGCATGCGGAAGCAGCTGTCTGCAGGGCCAGGGTATGATATAATTTACCCTCTTATCATATCTCGCCTGTGATTGTATTTCGAATTAATTATGTAAAAAGGTAACCAGAAACCATAATTAGCGCAAGTACAATTTAAATTTTCTCATTCTTCGATCCCAGCTGAGATTGATCTTTGTATCGCTGCAATCTCAAAAAAAGACACAACACTGACAAATATTTCTCCTGCAATAAGCAAATGCAAGAACACTAAAGTCTGCTCATCCGAAACCTAATGAAAATCAAAAACTGATCGCATTCCAGTTCCCGCTTTCGCGAAAGACAATCTTCCACTCGAAAACGATCTCCTGATTCCAACAAGCGGCCATTTCGATCCCCCAACCTTGTTCCGATCGTCCTCGTCCCCATCCTGATCGATCCTTAGCACGTCGGCTACCGACAGTCTGCCCTCGCACAAGCAATCCATGGACAATGATCTCCCGATCCTTGCTCCAGAACTTCTCCCCATCTCCAAATCCTCTTCAAGAACTTCATCTCCTGGCTCAGGATCAGAACTCAGCGCGAGCGAAACATTCAAGCGACACAAAGGGCAGTTAGAGTGGGATTTGAACCAAACATCAATGCAGTTTACGTGAAAAGCATGGCTGCATTTGGGCAGCATCCTCAGCCTTTCTCCGTCCTGAAACTCGCTGAGACAAACCGAGCAATCCGAGGTTTCCGTTAACGTTACGCCTTGATGATCGCCTTTCTTGTACTTGAACACTCTGATGGACTTGATCAAGCCCTCATCCAACCCGTTTTCTTGATGATGGTTGTTTGTACTCCAACCATGATCATCATGGTTTGAATTCGAGTAGTCTCGGAAGCCATTCTCACCACGTGACCTTGATGTTCTTGATTCCCTGTTCTTGCAGTACTTGGAGATCATGGTATAGTAACTCACTAGGAGAAATGCGCTCGCGAGGATGCCTACAATGGCAATTACAATGGGTGAAAATGTGGGGCCATCCCCGTCGTCGGGGAGGTCAAGAGGAGGTGGTGGAGGAGGGAAAACGATGTAGCACCATTGAGGGCAGTATAGGCTGCAAAAACCTTGGGAACAATCCTTGGTGTTTATGTATGGAACCCAAGGCTTAGGGTTACCATCCATTGGATTTGATCCCATTGACAGAATTGTTGGGATGTCTCCTCAAATTCTCGTTGTTGGTAGTTGATTTTGGTTCTCGGTATTCGTGTTAATCGTGGCCGTCATGGGGTTGAGGGGGTTTTAATCTCGACGGGACGAATGTTCGAGGATAAATCTTGATTATTAGTTCAAGAAGAAGAATACATGGGTAACCTCATGAGAAAAAAATGGGAAGTTGAAGCTCAAAAGAGTTGGATTGTGAGAGCAAGAAGATGTTAATGGTTGAGTGAATAGGGTGGAAAGGAGCAAAGAAAAGGTAGTACTAGCTTAGATGGAAAACATTAAGAAAATCAATTGAGCTAAGTTATAAGCAAAGGTATACATTAGTGCTTTTGTTGCGTAAATTGCAAAACCCTCCTCCAAGTTTGATCAAATTATGAACAGCACTTCTTGATTTGGAGATGTCATAATTAGCCTTCCTACACTTTTTTTTTTGAAATTTTGGCTTTCCATTCAGCGACAAAATGGCATGAGAAAATGATGCGTTCAGTATTATTGCCAAAAACTGATAATTTGAATGTGATACTCCGTATTTATTTCAATTGAAGTGTCATGTATGGAAAAAAATGTGATTTTTTCCCCAACGTGTATAAAATATTGAAAATTTTAATTAACCATGAAAGAAAATTTTAAAAGGTATTTAATAAGCTTTCATAAAAGTATTTTGCGCATTTTATGTTAAATTATTTAGTTTTATTATTCTACATAATATCTATTATTTTAATGTATGGATCAATGATTTATGTATACAATAATATTTTAACAATTGGAATCATTTATGTTAATTTTTTAGTTTTATTATTTTACTTAATACCTTATTTTAATATATGGATCAATGATTATATACACAATAATATTTTAATAATTAGAATCATTTATGCTAAATTATTTAGTTTTATTATTTTATATAATACCTATTATTGTAATGTATGGATCAGTGATTATATATACAATAATATTTTAATAATTAGAATAATTTATGCTAAATTATTCAGTTTTATTATTTTACATAATACCTATTATTTCAATATAATGGATCAATGATTTATACATACAATAATTTTTTAATAATTGGAATCATTCATAGTCATATAGGTATGCCAAATTTGTAGGGTGAGTTTTGTAATTTTACCAAACTAGGAGGGGCTAAATGTACTTTGCCCTTTTTCATTTGGTTATGGTCAATTTCCTTGCCTTTTTTCCCTTTTACATTAGACTTCCTTTTACTTTGTTTAGTTTTTTTCAGTGTGAGATAATGGCTTGTTGGCGAAGAGCTGAGGTGGTGATGTAATCATGTTGGTTGGGACTTCACCAAAGTAATCAATGCTTTAATAAAGATACTACCTCCGATTTATTGAATGTGACACTATATATTTAGATATTTGAATTTAGGTGAACAAAAATGTGTGGATGAAATTGAATTTAGAAAGGAAAATAGTATAATGAGTGGATGAAATTGAAAGAATCTTGCCATATAAAGAAAGTCTGTCAAATTTATAAAAATAATTTAAAAAAAGAAAGTGTGCCAAATTCAATGAACGGATGGAGTACATGAAGCTGGCAGAATTTACCATGGCTTTACTCTTGCACCGACAAGATAAAATTTGATAAAAAGCAAACTTGAGAATTTACGGTAGTACCAAAATCTTGCCTAAATTCCTGTGTGCTTCAGATGTACCCAAACCAAATGCAGGAAATGCTCTTTTGCACCATTTCTAGCTGAATTATTTGATTCATGTATTGTGCAGTGATAATGATGCATGCGTTTCACTCTATCAAATTATTACAATTTATGCAGGAAACAAGTTAATATGCTGAGAGCGATGTTACAATTTTTATTGATTATGTAATTTGTAATAGTACTAACTATTAGTCACATAATTTAACTATTTTTAGTTATTGCTAGAGTCTAGTTAGTTTGGATGTCAATATCATTCATTGTAATCGCCGTTGGATGTTTTTCCAATATTTTTGAATAAAGTGATTTCAAATAAAATGTTGTACTATTGATTCGTGATCGGCTTAGCAGCACCACTCCAACGTACCTATACCAATTAATGAAGCTTTTCTTTCTTCTCTTTAATTGAAAGAATTAGTGATGGGATATTTGGAAATCAAATCAATTTATGTTAATCAAATTTGACGAAAAAGTCTACATTCGAGTGATTTTTACAATGAGATGTGGAATGATCTCATTTACACGAAAACACAAAGTAATAAAATTCTAAACAATGACCTGTGTTTATCAAGAAAATTGAAGGGAAAAAATGATATGTTACCATCTACGGAATAATCATATAACAAGCTCGAATCGAGTTGGTCATAGTAGTTAGCATCATATTAACCAGATAAAATTTGGTCGAACTACATATCCAGTCAACACCAAAACAATTAAAAATTAAGAAAAATACATTTCTCTAACTAATGATCTGATCTATCTCCATTTTATTCGTTCAGATCACTCACTAGATTAGGAGCCATTCATGTGCATAAAACAGAAGAAAGGTAAAGAAGAAACTAATCAGGGTGGCCATAAGAATCTTGTGAATGCTAATGGAGAGTAACCACCACTCTGGAGATGGTCAAGATTAGAGATAGCGATAGAATCAATAAAATGCACACTTTTTCAGTCAAAAAAACACACAAGAATTTGAGCAGTGCAAGCAAGAGACACGAATCTTTGTGATGGTCTACTTTGATAAACTTTGTAAGATGAATTGGTTAAAAGGGTGATAATTAATAGATAAACCAATATATGTTTTCATGGCTACAACGAAATAAATGAAGCATTAGAGTTTGAATTTGTCATTTATCACAATTGGTGCAAACAAATAAAATAAATCTGCGCAATTTTTATTTTATGTCTCTATTAAAAATAAATGGTCTTGTTTTAAGAATTCTTGATTATATTTCTTCCGAGGTTTAAGAATTGTACTCCCTCTGTCCCAATTCAAACTGCACACTTTGACTTTCAACAATTGACTAATTTTTTTTGATCTTTAATATATTTTATTAATGATAATTAAAACTTGTAAAAAGTTGATCTTATGAAAATGTATGTCATAACGAATCTAACAAGGTATCACTCAATAATATTTATACTTATACACCTATTCAACTTTGAGGTCAAAGTTAAGAAATTTTGACTAAATGAATAGTTAAATTGTAGTTTGAATTGGGACAGATGGAGTAGAATTTGTTAGAGAAGCAAATAATTGGCCTCACTATTTTGCAAACTCCATGATTGCAAAGGGAGCATGTATCCAATCAAGATAACCAACCAGGTGAAGAATGAACATGTCGGGTCGGGGTTTCAATTATGAAAAAGGTGGAGGAAAAATTAACAACATTTATTTCTTTTGTCCTCTTTGCACGAACTTTTGTTTACAATAATATTGCCAATAAATAAACCGATTATCCATCTGATGTCATCATTTGCAAGAGCTCCTCTTTTCCCCCCCTTCTTTTGGGGCCATGGCTATTATCATTCATGACCATGCTCTTGCATTTTTATTATAATTACATACTCCATCCGTTCTAGATCAAGCTGCACACTTTCTATTTTTTTTTCCGTTCCAGCTAAAACTGCGCACTTTTTCTTTATTCAGTTTTTGGCAAAGAAAATGACGTGAAGGCCCAATGTTGCCCTTACCTTTCATTTGATATTTACAACATTGCCACAAGTTTAATGTTAAATTAACCTATTCTAATTATAGTCCAGGTTTGGTTTGACCCTAACTAAGTCTGTTATGGGTTTAAGCTGAGGCCCAAATCCGCAATTACTCCTGTGTTTTCACTTTTCTCCACATAAAGTAAATCACATGCTCTCTATTCTCCAGATCACTTTTCTCTTTGTTTAATTTGTTCTGTTCTCTCTCGTTTGTTCGTCTTCTCCGAAACCCTACTCTCGACCCTTCTCATTCCAGCGCCGTTCCACCTTGAAATCGATTTCGCCCTTGAAATCTGAGGTTATAGGAACTGGTTTTAGCCATGTAATGAAGGTTATCTTCATTTGGGGCAATTTGATTAGGGTTCGGTTCAATTTTTTTCGAAAACCCTTTTTTCCGAAGACCGGTTTGAAGCACAGCTTTGACTCTATTTGATTTTTGTGTTTTACATTATAGATCTGGGTTGATAAACGTTCCTTGTCATATTAGAACACAAAAAATGCAAGGATTTCATGTTTTCAAGCTAATGTTACTTTCTGTGTTCGATTTTTGAGTGCTTTCATGCTTCAAACTTTCGATTCCTTGACATGATTTTGTGTTCGGTTTTTCCCCATTTTACCGACTGGTTTTAAGCTTCACTTTCGTTGCTGGTTTTGTTCCAGTTTCCGAGTGCTTTCGATGTTAGGTTCCTTCATGCCTCACTGTTTTTTGACATCGTAATGGTTGAAATCCTCAGATATGAAGTCCCTCTGTTGCTGCTTTCTTGTTTAGTCCCGAACAAAAGATAAGTGCTCCCTTTTTATGCGTTTCTCTTACTGCTTTAATGGTTAGGGGTGTTCATTACCCGTGAATCCTTAAAAATTTCGACTGCTCTCAGATCTGGAACTCCCCCAGCTGCTGCGTTCTTGTTCTGCTCGATGATGTTCTATTGTTAAACTTTCTTTTGTTGTTGGTTCTGTACTTTGACATAACCGGATAAGAACTTAATTGTTGCTCCTTCTGTGCTATATGGATGGCCTTGCCATCTTCATATGTATTTCCTACTTGTATGTGAATCTTCTTGCTGCTGCCCTGTTAAAGTGACATTTATGATGCTGTGTTAGTTTGGTCTTGCTGGCTTTACATGTACCTGCTGCTGTGATGGCCTTGCCGGCCTTTTAATTGATCTCCTTCTATGATGGCATTGTCGGTCTTATGTTTATATGTTGATGTGTTTCATATTAATGAGCTTATGACTTGCTGCTGCTTCATGTACTTGCAGAAATGGAAGAAACTTGCTGCTGCCTGACCTTCAAAATTCCTCCTGAATACCGTTGCCCCTGCCTCTGCCCCGTAACAGATACTACAAGATGCTGCTTCCCTTTCCTGGCTCGTTGATTATGCGAAAGCCTGTTTTACAGCTCTGGTATGCCTGCAGAAGACTTTTCTGAGAGCATGAGTGGAAATTTTTCTGGGTTGGGGTAGTTGATAGTATATAGGTGAGGATTATATAGAGGGTAGGTAGTTAGGAATGTTGAAGAACAGTTCTACTATAGTTATGAAAGTTCCCTCCAAATTTAAGGAGGCAAATGTGTAAAAGTTAATTTTTGGCTCCAATGCTTAAGCTGTAAAAATTGGATTTAGTAGTGTACAGTTTTTGAAATATTGGCACTGTTCATTCACGTTTCCTCACCCACTTGATGTCCTTAAATTGATAAAAAAAAATTGAGTCAAAATTTTTAGACATGCTCCCTCTCTCTGCAGCTTGGTCTGGGACAACGGAAGTAATGATTATGATGGATAGAATGAAGATACTCCCTCCGTTTCACTATGTTTGACACCATAAGTTTAGTGTGTGTTTTTTTGCAAGTTGGAATGTGTTTATAGAATTGAATGAGGAGAGTAAAAAGTTTAATAAGTGATTGAGAATGATGTACTTTTTGTCATAAAATGAAAGATGACAATCTTAGAAAAATATACGAAAATGGTAAGTGTGTCAAAATAGTTAAACATTGGGTACATAATATTAAATGAGTAGGTCCCCCTGAAAGGCGTTCTGTCCATAAGTATATAAATATGCCACTTATTTTTTACCTTATGCACTGCATTTGTTATATTATGTACTAAATTTTAAAAAAAATATTTTTATATTGTATTTTGTATATTTTTACATTCAAATAGTACATGTTATTACTTGTTTTAACTTTTAAAATACGATATTTAAATTTTATGAAAAAATACAAAATTTAAGGTAAAAGCCAATGTGGGCTATCAATAAACTTATGGAAAAATCATTTTTTCTGAGACTTTTTCATGGGAAATTATGCAATGAATCATAAATTTCCCGGTCAAAGGATGAGTAGATTATTATGTGAATCTGATACAAATTTGAAAATTTTCAAAATTTTAAGACGTTATAAGTTTTAGGAAAGATCGCATTTTCATAGGCATATGGAAGACGAGGTTAAATTAGAATTATAGAAAGATAAAAGATTTTAGTTGCAATGTTAAAAGTTTATTATGCAACGTGCATTAGTTATAAGTTTATGACACGATTAATGTAACCCGAAAATTTTATCTTGATTTCTTCTAATTTAGTATTAGAATCAGTCAAATATCTAATTTGATATGAATAGAGTTTGATGACTAGACTAGAGTTATTTTACTACTAGTACTCCTTATCTCATTGTACTCTATTTATCTTTCCAGCAATACAGAAATCATTACGGAAAATTATTCTTTCATGGTATTAGAGCAAGTTCTGATCCTAAATCCTAAACCCTAATTTTTATTTTTCCATTGGCCGCCTCAATCCTTCTTTTTTCCCGGCCGACCGAACCACAACTTGTTTCCGGCGACCTCCAGCATCTTTTCCAGCCACTTTTCAGGCATCTCTCTCTATTTTCCGGCATCCCTTTTTTGTTTTGTCATCAGCCTATCAAGTCTCCATTATTTCTGGTCTCCTCTTCATCTCCGGCTGTATCGAACTCAGCCCTCTTCTTCTTTGGCCTCTCCAACGATCAGCCTTGCTTCTCGGACAGCTCATATTGGTGTTCTCCTTAACTTCGTCACCGACGACTTCTTCTTCTCCATTTTACTTAGCAGACTTCTTTCTCGGACTTCTTTTTCATCATCGTCGTTCCATTGGCATTATACCAGACGACTACCACCAACATGTGAGATCCACATGCCAGCAAGCCTCCCATATGTGTTACCCACGAGGCCGACAGTCTTCACAAGCGTGTTCACCACGTGCCTGCCAGTCACCTTACATGTGTCATTCACATGCCCTAGGTTTCTAGCGCATTTTCCTCTCCATTTTTGTCCCTATGACTTATTTTGGCGATATCCTCAAGTTTAAGCACCATGGCTCCAAGTGGATTTTGGATTCTGGTGTCACAAAACATATGGCATTGTTCCCCATTGTTGTTGATCATAGGAAACCTTATGATGGTTTTAGTTGCGTCTATGTTGGTAATGGTCCTCAACTTCCTATTACTCATCTTGGTGATTCTCAGATTTCTAAATCTTTGCCGCTTTATGATGTGCTTATTGTGCCTAATATTACTAAATTTTTCTTTCGATTAGCAAATTAACTTAGGATTAAATGTTGTTGTCTTCTTTGATGATCGCTCATTTATTATTCAGCATAAAATCACTAGTGAAATTTTGGGTCACGGTCATAGTGAAAATAGGTTTTATGTTTTAGACTATGGTGCATCTGTTTTGTTGTCTACCGTAGAATCAAATAATTCGCGTGCATCTTTTGATATCTAGCATGCTAGACTTGGTCATGTTCCGTATTCCACTATTTCTGGCTTGCGAGCTTCTAGATCTTTATCTGTCTCATTGGTTTTTCCGAAACCTACTCTTTGTGATGTGTGTGAAAAGGTTAAAAGGAAGTGTTTTTCTTTTTATACAAATGATAAACGTGTTGTTAGGGTACTTGATCTAGTTCATTATAACTTATAAGGACCTTTTCCTATTTTATCTGCTGATGGTTTCTCCTAGTATGTTATTTTTGTCGATGATCATTCCCGACTCTCATGGTTTTACCCTCTGCACCACAAATCTAATTTTTGGGATGTTTATTGCCAGTTTGAGGATTATGTGGAGAACCGGTTCTCTTCCACTATTAAAGTGTTTCAGAGTGATGGGGGACTGAGTTCATAAATGGTCGCTTACGCTCTCACTTTCAGACAAAGGGCATTCACCATCATATTTCTTGCATGTATACTCTTGAGCAGAACAATCGGGCTGAGCTCAAGCACCTCCACATTGGTGAGATAGGCTTGTCTATGTTATACCACTCTCATGTTCCTCTCTCTCATTGGCCTCACACATTTATTGCAGCTGCTATTATCATAAATCGGTTGAACACTCCTGTTCTTGGCGAACGATCACCATATGAAGTTATTAATAGTCGATTTCCCATATACATAAACTTCCATGTATTTGGTTGTTGTGTGTATCCTTATCTTCGTCCATATGCAGCTCACAAACTCGCTCCTCGCAGTTTACCATGTGTGTTTCTTGGGTATGGCTCTCAGTACAAGAGATGTCGATGTTTGGATCATACATCTAGAAAGATATATGTCACCAGACATGCTCGGTTTGATGAAACTTCCTTCATTTATGTCGATGGTTCTACTTCAATATCTCTGTTCTTCTTGGATGTGTCTACTTTTTTTGGATCACGCTGATGCATCAGCTAATATTCCTGCTTCTTCCATGGTGGTATCTCATCCTGCTCGGCTTGTCACTTCGGTTGCCAGTCCTTCTAGCTCTTCGATGCTATCATCATCACCAACTACAACACCATGTTCTATCTGCTCTACCAAAT
>JAULKK010331114.1:0-10903 GCA_032355705.1 Rubia peregrina | reverse complement strand
TTCTTCTGACTGCTCTGTGTTTCGTTTTTAACGATTCACTAAAAAGTTCGAAGGACATTACCATTCACCGAGTGCCTCTTGTAATCCTTAACTATTGCAAGCTAACTCATGTAAAACTACTCTAAGCTTCGAGCTTCATTTTTTCTTTTCTGTCCTTTTTAACAGGTTTGGGAAGGCCTAATTCAATTTCCTCCATCTACGGATGGTTTCATTAAAAAAATATATATATAGTGTGATTTGCGAATATAAAGTTAAATATATGAAGAGTCCGTCTCTTGAAAGACGGTCTTTCCATGAGTTATGGTAAGACCAAGGTTTAAAGTGTAAATTAGAAAAAATCAAAATAAAATTTTTGGGTTGCATAAATCGGGTTATAAACTTTATAACTACTACACGCTGCACAATAAAATTTTAATATTGCAACTAAGACCTTTTACCTTTTATTATTTAAATTAAACCCTGTCTTTCCATAGGGAAAGACGGTCTTTTCCAAGATTTTGCCATATATAAATTCGAACAACATCAAAATTCAAGAAAATATTTCAAAAAAATCGTTCAAGTAATTAGTTAAACAATGATATCAAAGCCCATTTTTTTATAAAATGAAACCCAACATGGCAAGGAATCCTCGAGGTAGTGATTTTTTGGATCACGGAAAAATGACCGAAATACCCATAGGAAATAATAAAAAATGAATCCAAACAAAAACAAAGAATTCTAGTTTGAGTGTGCCTTGAGATGATAAAAATATGTAAAACACTAAAAAATAATTAAAAACAACATTGCTTGAATAATTTTTTAGAAAATGATAAAAATACCCCTGGTTGATAATTAAATAGGAAATCAATCAATTGCAAAGAATTTTAATTGTACAGTGCTTTAGGATAAAGGAGAAAATGATAGAAATGCCCCTAGTTGACGGTAAAAGCAAAACAAGATAAAAGCAAAAAATCCTTAATTCTGTGTGTTTTGTGAATATAAACAGATATAAATGAATTCAAACAAAATAAAATTTAAAAATATTTCAAAACATCGTTCAAGAAATTAATTAAACAATGATAAAAATAACCATGATTGATGATTAAATGGACCCAGCATAGCAAGATATCTTTGATGTGGTGATTTTTTTAATCACATAAAAAATGATTGAAGTGCCCCTAGGTGATAATAAAAAATGAATCAAAACAAAAGCAAATATTATAGTTAGAGTGTGCCTTGAGATGATAAAAATATGGAAAACACTCAAAAATAAGTCAAACCGATGTCGTTTAAATATTGTTTAGAAAATGACAAAAATACCCCTAGTTGATAATTATTTTAAAAAATCAACCAATATCATAGAATTTCATTGTAGTGTGCTTTGGGATAAAGGAGGAAATGATAGAAATGCCCCTAATTGTAGTATTCTTAATATAGTGTGCTTTGTGAATATAAAGTGAAATATATGAATTCGAACAACATAAAATTCTCGACAATATTTCAAAAAAACAAAACCGTTCAAGTAATTAATTAAAAATGATATAAATACCCATTTTTAAAAATAAAATGAAACCCAACATATCAAGGAATCCTCGAGGTAGTATTTTTTGGATCACTGAAAAAATGACCAAAATATCCTTAGGAAATAATAATAAAAAAATGAAAACAAACAAAAGAAGATAATTCTACTTAGAGTGTGCCTTAAGATTATAAAAATATGTAAAATACAACAAATTAATTTAAAAAACATCGTTTAAATGATCTTTGAGAAAATGACAAAAATACTCCTGGTTGATAATTAAATACGAAATCAACCAATTGCAAAGAATTTTAATTGTAGTGTGCTTTGGGATGAAAGAGAAAATGGTAGAAAATTCCCCAAGTTGATATTAAAAACGAAACCAGACAGAAGCGAAAAATCCTTAATACTGTGTGGTTTGAGA
Source organism: Rubia peregrina (assembly GCA_032355705.1). Classification (NCBI taxonomy): domain Eukaryota; kingdom Viridiplantae; phylum Streptophyta; class Magnoliopsida; order Gentianales; family Rubiaceae; genus Rubia; species Rubia peregrina. The sequence continues at coordinate 8,981 of JAULKK010331114.1, read as the reverse complement.
ATATAAAGTGAAATATATGAATTCAAACAAATTGAAATTTAAAAAAATTTCAATACATTTTTCAAGAAATTTATTTAAAAATATTAAAAATAACCATGATTAATGATAAAATGAACCCACTAAAGCAAGGAATCCTAGATGTAGTGATTTTTTTAATCAAGAAAAAAATGACTGAAGTACCCTTAGGTGATAATAAAAAATGAATCAAAACAAAAGCAAAGAATTATTGTTAGAGTGTACCTTGGGATGATAAAAATGTGGAAAACACTCAAAAATAAGTCAAACCGATGTTGTTTAAATATTTTTTAGAAAAAGACAAAAATACACCTAATTGATAATTAATAAAAAAAATCAACCAATATCGTAAAATTTTATCATATCGTGCTTTGGGATAGCGGAGAAAATGATAGAAATACTCCTAATTGTAGTATTCTTAATATAGTGTGCTTTGTGAATATAATGTGAAATATATGAATTCGAACAATATCAAAATTCTTGAAAATATTTCAAAGAACAAAACCGTTCAAGTAAATAATTAAGCAATGATATAAATACCTATTTTTTTTGATAAAATGAAACCCAACATAGCAAGGAATCCTCGAAGTAGTATTTTTTGGATCACTGAAAAAATAACCAAAATATCCTTAGGAAATAATAAAAAATGAATCCCAACAAAAGCAAAGAATTCTATTTAGCGTGTGCCTTGAGATTATAAAAATATGTAAAACACTAAAAAATAATTAAAACAACGTTGTTTAAATTATTTTTGAGAAAATGACAAAAATACCATAGGTTGATAATTAAATAAGAAATCAACCAATTGCAAAGAATTTTAATTGTAGTGTGCTTTGGGATGAAAGAGAAATGATAGAAATGCCCCTAGTTGATAGTAAAAACAAAACTAGACAGAAGCAAAAAATTCTTAATACTGTGTGCTTTGAGAATATAAAGTGAAATACATGAATTCAAAAAATTAAAATTTAAAAATATTTCAAATATCATTCCATAAATTTATTAAACAATGATAAAAAATAACCATGTTTGATGATAAAATGAACTCAACATAGCAAGGAATCCTTCATGTAGTTATTTTTTTAATCACACAAAAATGACTGAAGTACCCCTAGGCGATAATAAAAAATGAATAAAAACAAAAGCAAAGAATTATAGTTAGAGTGTGCCGTGGGATGATAAAAAAATATGGAAAACACTCAAAAATAAGTCAAACTGATGTCGTATAAATATTGTTTAGAAAATGATAAAAATACTCCAAGTTGATAATTAATATAAAAAATTAACCAATATCATAGATTTTAGTGTAGTGAGCTATGGGATAGAGGAGAAAATGATTGAAATTCACCTAGTTGTAGTATTCTTAATATAGTGTGCTTTGTGAATATAAAGTGAAATATATGAATTCGAACAATATAAAAAAATTGAAAATATTTCAAAAAACAAAATCGTTCAAGTAATTAGTTAAACATTGATATAAATACCCTTTTTCTATGAAATCAAACCAACATAGTAAGGAATCCACGAGGTAGTGATTTTTTAGATCACAAAAATGACATAAATGCCCCTAGGAAATAATAATAAAATGATCCAAACAAAGTAACGAATTCTAGTTAGAGTGTGCCCTGAGATGATAAAAATATGTAAAACACTAAAAAATAATTTAAAACATCGTTGTTTGAATAAATTTTGAGAAAATGACAAAAATACCCATGGTTGATAATTAAATGGGAAATCAACCAATAACAAAGAATTTTAATTGTACAGTGCTTTGGGATAAAGGAGAAAATGATAGAATTGCCCCTAGTTGATGGTAAAAACAAAACCATACAAAAGCAAAAAAAATCTTAATATTGTGTGCTTTGTGAATAAAAGTGAAATGAATGAATTCAAATAAAATAAAATAAAATTCAAAAATATTTCAAAACACCGTTCAAGAAATTAATTAAACATTGATAAAAATAAGCATGATTGATGATAAAATCGACCCAGCATAGCAAGAAATCCTTGATGTAGTACTTTTTTAATCATGGAAAAATGACTGAAATACCCCTGGGTGATAATATAAAATGAATCAAAACATACAAAGAATTTTAGTTAGAGTGTGCCTTAGGATGATTAAAATATGGAAAACACTAAAAAAATAAGTCAAATAGATGTCGTTTAAATATTTTTTAGAAAATGAGAAAAATATCCCTAGTTGATAATTAATAAAAATATCAACCAATATCATATAATTTTATTTTAGTGTGCTTTGGAATAAAGGAAAAAATGATAGAAATGCCCCTAGTTGTAGTATTCTTAATATAGTGTGCTTTGTGAATAAAAGTGAAATATATGAATTCGAACAATATCAAAATTCTCGAAAATATTTCAAAAAACAAAATCATTCAAGTAATTAGTTAAACAATGGTTAAATACCTTTTTTTGAAAAATGAAATCCAACATAGCAAGGAATCCTCGAGGTAGTGATTTTTTGGATCACGAAGATAATAACCGAAATACCCCTGGGAAACAATAAAAAATGAATCCAAACAAAAGCAAGGAACTCTAGTTAGAGTGTGCATTGAGATTATAAAAATATGGAAAACACTAAAAAATAATTAAAAACAACCACGTTTGAATAATTTTTGAGAAAATGACAAAAATACCCCTGGTTGATAATTAAATAGGAAATCAACCAGTAGCAAATAATTTTAACTGTATTATGCTTTGGGATAAAGGAGAAAATGATATAAATGCCCCTAGTTGATGATAAAAACAAAACCAGACAAAATCGAAAAATCCTTAATACTGTGTGCTTTGTGAATATAAAATGAAATAAATGAATTCAAACAAAATGAAATTCAAAAATCTCAAAACATCATTCAATAAATTAAATAAACAATGTTAAAAAAAATAACCATGATTGATGATAAAATGGTCCCAGCATAGCTAGAAATCCTTGATGTAGTAATTTTTTTTAATCACGGAAAAAATGTCTGAAATACCCCGAGGTGATAATAAAATATGAATCAAAACAAAAGAAAATAATTATAGTTAGAGTGTGCCTCGGGATGATAAAAATATGGAAAACACTCAAAAATAAGTCAAAACGATGTCGTTTAAATATTTTTAGAAAACGATAAAAAAAATACCCCTAGTTGATAATTAATATTAAAAAATCAACCCATATCATAGAATTTTATTGTAGTGTGCTTTGGGATAAAGGAAAAAAATGATAGAAATGCCCCTAATTGTGGTATTCTTAATATAGTGTGCTTTGTAAATATAAAGTGAAGTATATGAATTCGAACAATATCAAAAATATTTCAAAAAAACCAAATTGTTTGAGTAATCAGTTAAAAAATGATATAAATACCCTTTTTCATAAAATTAAATCCAACATAGCAAGGAATCCTCGAGGTAGTGATTTTTTTATCACGAAAAAAATGACCGAAATACCCCTAAGTGATAATAAGAAATTAATCAAAACCAGAGGCAAAGAATTATAGTTATAGTGTGCCTTGGGATGATAAAAATATGAAAACACTCAAAAATAAGTCAAAACAAAGTCGTTAAAATATTTTTTTGAAATTGACAAAAAATACCTCTGGTTGATAATTTATAAAAATATCAACCAATATCATAGAATTTGATTTTAGTGTGCTTTGGAATAAAGGAGAAAATGATAGAAATGTCCCTAGTTGTAGTATTCTTAATATAAAGTGAAATATAAGAATTCGAACAATATCAAAATTCATGAAAATATTTCAAAAAATTGTTCAAGTAATTAGTTAAACAATGATATCAATACCTTTTTTTTATAAAATCAAACCCAACATAGCAAGGAATCCTCGAGGTAGTGATTTTTTAGATCACGAAAAAATGACTGAAATGCCTGATGGAGATCCCGAGACGACTACCACCATAAATGAAGACATTACACGTCTTGATCAAACATTCAAGGGTTATGTTCAGGATCATCTAAGTGACTTGGTTGGACCGATGACAAGGTCAAGATTGAAGCTTAGGGAAGCAACATTGAATGCTTTGATTGATCGCCTTCATGATGAAGAACTTAAGAAGAAGTCGGCAAGTGCTTGGATTACATATTCAAGTTTGTCGATTACCTGAAGACATTATGAAGAACACTATAATTTTTTTCCTATTGAGTTTTTTTAATGAGGTAGTGTGATCATTGTATTGTAAACATTATTTTTAATTCAGTTTGGGCTTATTGGACTGAAGAGCTCAGCCATGTGGGCTTGGAAGAGCTGTTCGAAAATAAACAGTCCATTAGGGTTTAGAAATATTCAGTTTTATTCTGATTAGAGATAGATTTGGTAAGATTAGATAAGATAATATTTTTCCAATCTGATTCTAAGTCAGTTTCTGCCAAGATTAGGGTTAGAATTAGAAGAATAGTTAAATATGGTTTTAGCTTCTTGAAGCTGCCATAAGTTGATTCAGATTCCAATTGTGTTTAGGGTTTTTGTAATGGCCGAAATTCTCCTCTATGAAAAGAGAGGATCAGCCGAGTTTTACACAATTTTTTATCAATCATATATTAAGAATTTTGAGTACTTCTCATTATTATTATTGTCCATTAACCCTGCAGGCTAGCTAAGTTTCAATCTCCTTTGTAAGTGTACTCTGCGGGCTAGACGCTTATAGAGAAACCTAGTCATCTAAACATGCAGGCTATTTAGAGAACAAGTCGTAGTTGAGTGTACCCTACGGGCTAAACGCTTGAGCTCCGTGCATTTTTGTTAGGTTGGGCCGAACCCTAGCAAGAGCAAAAAACCAATTTTCCGTAATCCAGAGTCTTTGCAAGGAGATTCATATCAAATTAATTAAACAATGATATAGATTCCCATGTTTGATGATAAAATGAAACCCAACATAGCAAAGAATCATTGAGGTAGTGATTGTTTAGATCATGGAAAATGACTGAAATACCCCTAGGCGATAATAAAAAATGAATCCAAACAAAAGCAAAGAATTCTAGTTAGACACTAAAAATACATAAAACACTAAAAACAATCGTACAAATATTTTTTGAGAAAATGACAAAAATACCCCTGGTTGATAATTAAACATGAAATCAACCAATTGCAACGAATTTTAATTGTAGTGTGCTCTGGGATGAAGGAGAAAAATATAGAAATGCCCCTAGTTGATAGTAAAAATGACACCAGACAAAAGCGAAAAATCTTAATACGGTGTGCTTTGTGAATATAAAGTGAAATAAATGAATTCCAACAAAATAAAATTAAAAAATATTTCAGAACACCGTTCAAGAAATTTATCAAACAATGATATAAATAACCATGATTGATGGTAAAATGGACCCAACATAGCAAGGAATCCTTGATGAAGTTATTTTTTAATCACAAAAAAATGACTGAAATATCCCCAGGTGATAATAAAAAAATGAATCAAAACAAAAGAAAAGAATTATCGTTAGAGTGTGCTGTGGGATGATAAAAATATGGAAAACACTAAAAAAATAAGTCAAAACAATGTCGTCAAATATTTTTTAGAAAATGACAAAAATACCCCAGGTTAATAATTAAATTAAAAAATCAACCAATATCATAGAATTTTATTGTAGTGTGCTTTGGGATAAAGGATAAAATGATATAAATTCCTTAGTTGGAGTATTCTTAATATAGTGTGCTTTGTGAATATAAAGTGAAATATATGAATTCGGAAAATATCAAAATTCTCGAAAATATTTCAAAGAACAAAACGGTTCAAGTAATTAATTAAAAAATGATATAAATACCCGTGATTGATGATAATATGAAACCCAACACAACAAAGAATCCTTGAGGTAGTATTTGTTTAGATCACAGAAAAATGACCGAAATAACCCTAGGAGATAATAAAAATTGTATCAAAAAATAAGCAAATAATTCTAGTTAGAGTGTGCCTTGAGATGATATAAATATGTAACACTAAAAAAAATTAAAAACAACATCGTGCAAATAATTTTTGGAAATTGACAAAAATACCCCCGGTTGATAATTAAACGGGAAATCAACCAATTGCAAAGAATTTTAACTGTAGCGTGCCCTGAGATGAAGGAGAAAATGATAGAAATGCCCTAGTTGATAGTAAAAATGAAACAAAACAAAAATGAAAAATCCTTAATACCTTGTGCTTTGTGAATATAAAGTGAAATAAATGAATTCTAACAATATGAAACTAAAAAAATATTTCAAAACACCGTTCGATAATTTATCAAACAATGATAAAAATAACCATGATTGATGGTAAAATGGACCCAACATAGCAAGGAATCCTTGATGAAGTGATTTTTTAATCACAAAAAAATGACTGAAATATCCCTAGGTGATAATAAAAATTGAATCAAAACAAAAGCAGAGAATTATAGTTAGAGTGTGCCGTGGGATGATAAAAATAAGGAAAACACTCAAAAATAAGTCAAAACAACGTCGTTGAATTTTTTTAGAACATGACAAAAATACCCCTGGTTGATAATTAAATTAAAAAACAACCAATGTCATAGAATTTTATTGTAGTGTGCTGCAAAATAAAGGAGAAAATGATAGAAATTCCCCAGTTGTAGTATTTTTAATATAGTGTGCTTTGTGAATATAGAGTGAAATATACGAATTCGAACAATATCAAAAATTCTTGAAAATATTTCAAAGAACAAAACCGTTCAAGTAATTAATTAAAAATGATATAAACACCCGTGATTGATGATAAAATGAAACCCAACACAACAAAGAATCCTTGAGGTAGTGATTTTTTAGATCATGGAAAATGACCGAAATACCCCTAGGAAATAATAAAAATGAATCCAAACAAAAGCAAGAATTCTAGTTAGAGTGTGCCTTGAGATGATAAAAATATGCAAAACACTAAAAAATAATTAAAAACAACGCCGTGTAAATAATTTTGAGAAAATGACAAAATACCCCTGATTGATAATTAAATAGGTAATCAACCAATTGCAAAGATTTTTAATTGTAGTGTGCTCTAAGATGAAGGAGAAAATTATAGAAATGCATCTAGATGATAATAAAACCAAAACAAGACAAAAACGAAAAATCCTTAATACCGTGTGCTTTGTGAATATAAAGTGAAATAATTGAATTCTAACAAAATGAAACTAAAAAATATTTCAAAACACCGTTCGATAATTTATCAAACAATGATAAAAATAACCATGATTGATGGTGAAATGGACCCAACATAGCAAGGAATCCTTGATGAAATGATTTTTTGAATCACGAAAAAATGACTGAAATATCCCTAGGTGATAATAAAAAATGAATCAAAACAAAAGCAAATAATTATAGTTAGAGTGTGCCGTGGGATGATAAAAAAATGGAAAACACTCAAAAATAAGTCAAAACGATGTCGTTGAATATTTTTTAGAACATGACAAAAATACCCCTGGTTGATAATTAAATTTAAAAAATCAACCAATGTCATAGAATTTTATTGTAGTGTGCTGTAAAATAAAGGAGAAAATGATAGAAATTCCCCTAGTTGTAGTATTCTTAATATAGTGTGCTTTGTGAATATAGAGTGAAATATATGAATTCGAACAATGTAAAAATTTTCGAAAATATTTCAAAGAACAAAACCGTTCAAGTAATTAATTAAAAAATGATATAAATACCCGTGATTGATGATAAAATGAAATCCAACACAACAAAGAATCCTTGAGGTAGTGATTTTTTAGATCACGGAAAATGATCGAAATACCCCTAGGAAATAATAAAAATGAATCCAAACAAAAACAAAGAATTCTAGTTAGAGTGTGCCTTGAGATGATAAAAATATGCAAAAAACTAGAAAATAATTTAAAACAATGTCGTGTAAATAATTTTGAGAAAATGACAAAAATACCCCTGGTTGATAATTAAATAGGAAATCAACCAATTGCAAAGAGTTTTATTGTAGTGTGCTCTGGGATGAATTAGAAAATGATAGAAATGTATCTAGTTGATAGTAAAAATATAACCAGACAAAAGCGAAAGATCCGTAATACTGTTTGCTTTGTGAATATAAAGTGAAATAAACTAATTCTAACAAAATGAAATTAAAAAATATTTCAAAACATCGTTCAAGAAATTTATTAAACAATGATAAAAATATCCATGATTGATGGACCCAACATAGGAAAAAATCCTTGATGTAATGATTTTTTTAATCACGGAAAAAATGACTAAAATACCCCTAGGTGATAATAAAAAATGAATCGAAAGAAAAGCAAAGAATTATAGTTAGAGTGTGCTGTGGGATGATAAAAAAATATGGAAAACACTAAAAAATAAATCAAAACGATGTCGCTGAATATTTTTTAGAAAATGATAAAAATATCCCTGGTTGATAATTAAATTTTAAAAAATCAACCAATGTCATAGAATTTTATTGTAGTGTGCTTTGGGATAAAGGAGAAAATGATATAAATGCCCCCAGTTGTAGTATTCTTAATATAATGTGCTTTGTGAATATAAAGTGAAATATATGAATTAGAACAATATCAAAATTCTCGAAAATATTTCAAAGAGCAAATCTTGCTATGAATCTCGTTGCGAAAACTCTGGATTGCGGAACATCGAATCTTATTTATTTGAGGATCTCTCCCAACTCAAATAAATGCACGATTCACAACGTCTAGCCCTCAGGGTACACTTAAAACTCGACTTATTAGCGTCTATCCCTCAGGGTACACTTACAAGGTTTCTCTATAAACGTCTAGCCCGCAGGGTACGTCTACAAAGAAGATTGAAACTTAAATATCCCGCATGTTTAAGCAACAATGCAGATAATGAGAATAACTCAAAATTGTGAATATTTGGTTGATAAAAGTGTGTATAATTCTCGGCTGATCATCCCTTTAAATAGAGATGAATTTCGGCCAAATCAAACCCTAATCACAAGTAGAAACTGAATCAAATTTTATGGCAGCTTTAAGAAGCTAAAACCATATCTAACTAAAA
>JAULKK010331084.1:0-10903 GCA_032355705.1 Rubia peregrina | reverse complement strand
TCCAATTTCATGCCTTGTGTGTGACCCTATAGGTTCAGTCATAATAAGCTGCAAGCCCAATATAATTGATGCTAGCTAATCGAAAGCGGTTTCCAGCTAAACATTCCGATCACTCAAAATAACTGAATTAATTATCTCCGTAATTAATTCTCAAACTAAATTATGAAAAACGCACATTGACTGAAGGACACTATTCCAACAGTATGTGCTTCATGTTATAACTTATAGTGTTTTAATTTATACTTATACGTACTTCAACTTACTCTAGCTAGGTTAGATGTTAATGTTAGAATTGTAGGAGTTTTAAATTAGACTCCTAGAATGCTTCAATTTAGAATTATAAGATATCATTTTTCTATTCTAAACATTTTGACTCCACATAAAATTACATCATCATATAAAGAAAATGCATGTGTGCTTGAAATTTGTTTTGTCTTATATTAGTAAAATGTATAATCCAATCTTATCATTATTTTAAATGGAATATCCTCATCAATATAATTGAAACTTAATTTATTAGGTCATCTTATGAAAAACAAAATGAGAACGTAGCCTAAACATGGGTTGCACGACCTCGAAGGTTGATAGAGAGAAACAACTCGATTTTGCTTTTCCCAAATTTGAGCTGAAGGAAGCTCCGTGTTTTTCAAATTTATTTGATTATTTTAGAATCTTTAGTTTAATTCTGGAATTGAATCCCAGCCTTTCAATAAATTATTTTGGTGGTGATGATTTAGTGTCACATAAGCTCTCAGTCTCACATAAGATAGTTTGTCTCACGTGATCCCAATTTTATATAGAATAGAGATCAGGTGAGACAACCCATCTTATGTGAGACGAGGAAGTTATGTGAGACAAAATCCTAATCCTTCAAATAAGATGATCCTAGGGCCTACATTTACTAAACCAAAATTAAGTTTTCCAAAATTTAGAATTTTCCATTTCTAAATTTACCATTTTTTCAAACTTTCTTCGTTCACATCTGTCATCCTCCACTGGCCGACGACGTTCAGCTCATTTGCCATCATTATTTTTGCTCCACCCTCCTTCGCCGGCCAATGACGATGAGCTCCTCAGCCATTCTCCATTCTGCTCTGATCTCTAAGTTCTTCGCTCTAATCCATCACTGACTTTTTCCAATATTTCTCGCTGCTGACAGCCTCTCTAACTACCGTTAACACCTGTTTCTCCGCCCTTCACTGCGGTTCAAACATTTTGCTCCTTCAATTTTCAAGATTTTCAAAGGTTTGGCTCGCTTAAATTTTCAATTATTTGTTAATTTCATATTAATTTGCTCATTGAATGTTTAAAGATTAAAGTGTTTCACTATGATTGGACCGAACAAATCTTGCATTACTTTTTGATTGATTGTGCTTGTATAACGTGACATTAGTTGCATATCTGGTGCTCTTAATTTTGTGTTCACCCTCCTGATTGTAGTACAGTAAGTATTAGCAACAGTAGTACAATACTGTAGGCAATCAGTTAAGTGTCATTCCTCTCTTTTTTCTGCTTCATGTACTAGGGTTTGAGTTGTGAGTTGACATGTTCATCTAATAAGGTATTTCAATGGAATGACCTTCCCCCAAAGCCAAAAGGAACCATACTTGTTGATAAAATGTACAATATCCTTGACATTAGATCTTAAAGCATAGCTAAAATACAGTTACCAACTCCCAGGCAAGGATCAGCTCATTTGATCATTCTTCTGTTTTTAGTTTCATGGCAAATGGAAATCATGCTTCCTATGTGTTATGGCTGATTTAATTAGTTTTGATTCATTCTCTCTAAACATGGTTCTGCTCTGATAACATACTGAAAATTTGGATCCAATGTTTCGGGGTGGAACCTGCTTGGCTACTTCCAATTGTTCTAAGTGCAATTGGTGCTGAAATTCTTGATTAAATAGATATTGCAAGTGGAAGAATTTGGTGTTTTGGTCACAGTGTTTCATCCATTTAAGTTTAGCCTTTTGCTTCCCATGAATGCTTTCTTCTTGTAAGAAGGATTTTTTCTTTGTTAAGGTTAATTAGATCATCTTCTGATTCTGAGATAAAACACTGTGATTCAGCTTCTGAAACCTTTGTTTCTGTATTTTTCATGTCACATTCATCAAATATTTTACCAAATTGTTCTTCATTCCATTTTTAAGTGTCAGTATTTTTAGTTTTGTACTTGATTTTCACATTCCTGAACTGAATCCTAGGACTCAAATCCTAGAATTTGTTTCTGATGACTTTTGTTGTGTGTTTTGTCATATATGTTGTGGTTAGTAAGGGGTGCAGGTGAGGTGGAATCATATGCTATGGTAGTTTTCTTCTGTGTTTAGGTTGGTCGGGTTAAGTTCAGAATAAGGGGGTCTGTCATTATATAATATTAAGTTAGTTTCTGATGTTTATGTTGCCAAATTGTTTCATTTTTTGCTGACAAGTATGATAGCAAGATCTTTAGTTGCTGGTCCATCAGTTACTACTGAACATTCTGTAAAACCTAGCTCATGTTTATCATGCATATGTTCAATTAGTCCAACAGTAACTACATTCATTTTGTTTCCTTAAATAGGTTCAAGATGTCATCCAAGGGGAAAACTCTTGCACTGATGGTCGCAGAACAAGCTGAGAGTGCTGGTCCATCAGTTGGTAGTAATTTTCCATAAAATGAGTTACATTTTATAGTTATTAAAGCATTTTTTATATTAACTTGATTTTTCTTTTATGTTTTTAATAGTTGTTCCTGCTGGTTTTGGTTTGGCACAAGATATTGCCCCAAAACAATTTTCAAGAATGTCTCCGAATCAATTGCGAAGCTTCATTACTGAGGGACTAACATTGGAGCAGAGAAGGGACATTGAATCTATTGGATTTCAATGGTCGTTGGAGTTGAAGACGGATGAGTATCCATCTGACCTATGTAGGTGGTTGTTGAATCATTACAACCCCCTTCAGAGCTGTTTGGAAGTGGGTAAAGAAAGTTTCGATGTTGGAGTAGAAGACTTTTATCTAATTTTGGGTTTACCCAAAATTGGATATAAAGTGACTGAAGTTGGGAGAGGTGTTGCAGATTCTGAGTTTGAAAAGTTGGCAAATGCATGGGGTCTACAGTTTGGAAAGACCAGAAATCAAGTCAGCATAACGGACATTGAAGTTAGACCGAGGTTGCAAAAAACTAGAGAAGATGATTACAAGCGGAACTCTGTCATTATGGTGGTCTCCACGCTGCTGAAAAGTAATCAGAAAGGGACTCCAAATTTGAAGATTCCGAAATGTTTTATCTAATGTTGATTCAATTCACCATTTCAATTGGTGTCAGTATGCTTTTAAGTTTTTGAATGACTGTAGTAGAGAGTGGCAGAAGTCAAATGGCATTTCTAGGTTCACAGGACCAACATTACTGCTAGTGGTAAGTTATGGTCAAGTATTTATTACGTATACTATTAAAGTTGTGCATTTTTATTAGACTTTTTTCCTGCAGATATTGTATCTTGATCGCGTGAATATTATGGGATGTTCCAGTGAGAGGAGATTCCCCTTGCTATGCTGCTGGGAAAAGAAGGATATTCATGAGAGATACGCCTATGAGAAAAGAATGTCTCGTGATTATGGGGAAGGAAAAGTGAGACCACAGTTATTGATTGGCATGGAGTGAGTTCACGACAAAGAGCCTTTAGAGTAAAAAAAAAGGTAAACCAACTTGATTTAGTTTGATTGTTTGATTTTACAGATCTAATTCTTTCCTGTATAAACTGTTGGTTGTGTCTTGTGAGGGGAAATGGAAAAAATTCAGGTTTGATTCCCTATTTATGATTAGGGTGTAGTCATTTGGATCTTAGGGTCTATTTTTTTCATCTGTGATCTTGATCCCTTGATCCGGCAATAAACTATGTAACCAGTCCTTTTGATTTGTTCTAACTATCTCAGACAGTTTGTACTGATTAAAAGGACCAAATGTTAGGGCCATATATAGGGGCTGAATTGGTTCTCTTTGGAGTCCTCGAATGGTGTTTCCCCCCCTTCAATTCTGTGTTTTCGTTAGTTGGAAGAGCCTTTACAGCAGTGCATTCTCGAACATGACAGAATAATTCCAAGAATAGTTGTTATAGGATCTCTTTATATTGACTTCTGACAGTGTTAATGTATTGGTTTGGCAAAACCAAACTTGAAAAAAGAGGGGCTGGACTCTGAATGGATTTTCATCCCCCTAATGCCCCCGTCGGGGAAAAGGTTTATTAATAATGACATGTAGGAAAACAATAGCCTCTCAATGGGCTTCTGTGCTTTATTAGTATTCTTTATCCTGAATTGTTTCTTACGTCAACTAGTTTTATCTCTAACAGAACATTGCGATTATTTTTAACATGATTTTAATTTTTATTTGTTTTAGGTCTGCATTCATCAAGTCGCTGAAGCTGCAATCGAATTGTACAAGGCTTTCAGCTCGTTTGTTAAAAGGCTGGAAGATGCTAAAACTATGTTCCCAAACAGCGAAGCTATTACAAAGTTGGACTAGTTTCCAGTGTCAATGACTACAACATTTGAAGAAAGAGGGTTGAAAAGAAAAGTACTCAAGAAGATCAAGGTACCACCAGAGAGATACCGATGTTGGACATGATGATGTTTTCAATGATCCGGCATTTTGGAATGCAATTTTAGAGATCGAGAAGTTTTTTGGGAAGAAGCCTTCTAGTGAATTTGCTCCAGATCCTGATGTTCCTAGTTTCAGCTTGTCCCCAGATTTTCCAAAATCTCACCAACGCCAACATGAGCAGCCCACCACTATATTGGATAAAGTTGTTAGTACGGAGAAGGAGAAAACTAAGAGACACATGAGGAGCAGCCTAACATTGAATTGTCTGAAGTTGTCAACGAAGAAAATGCAAAGAAAAGGCCAGAATCCTCTTCGTAAATTACCTAGACTTAATATTCAGAAGAACAAGGCTAGTAATCCGCCAAATGTTCATCCAATAGAGGAGAATCAAACAAGAATCCCCTCACAAGAGCAACAAGATATCTTCAGGTAATTTTTTTTAATAATGTTCTTGCTTTATTATAAATGTGTGGTAGATTTAAATGAAGTCTTCTCTCTTCTGCAGTGGTGTACTTGTAAGACGCTAAATCTGCACAGCCCGTACGTACAAATTGGAAATCAAGCCACTCTGAAAGGCATTTTATCTCTAAAATTTTGAGTCGACAATTTTTTGTGCTGGAAAATATGTCCTAAAAACTTCCTGGAAGCTATTTTCTCTCGACCTTTTTTCTCGTTTCTCCTATTCCCATACCCTAAGTCTTGACACCCCCTTTGCCCCTTTCATCACTAGCATTAGCAACACTGGAATTCCTTTCCATTTATACCTGCTCTGATCCATTTCTATCCTCGGTATGAGCTAATTCCTATTTTTGGCACTGTTTTCGAGCTGAATTTTAATATTTACTTGTCATGTGCCGAGCCTGTTTGATTCCAGCTGATTTCTCTATGTTTTTATGTTTGCTTTTGTGTGGGTTATTGTTGGTTTACATGTATCTCTCGGGTTTCAGTTGTTGTTGTTGTTGTCAAATGTCTAGTGTTGATTGTTTTTATACCCCCGTTCCTTTCAGGTTGTGTTATTACTAGTAGAATTAGGGGTTTGGGGGTGTAAAGTTATCAACTTTATGGCTTAATTCGCTAGTGCATGGCTTGAGATTCTTGTACATTGAAATGCTTTGTTAATATTGATATTAAAGAAGAATCAGGAAAAATATACTAATCTGCTCATAACGTTGTTAGAATAGCCATTATGAACATGTACAAGTCACGTGGCTCAAAAGTTCTTTTTCCTTTGGCTTCTAAGTTCTGAAGTAAGGTAACCAAATAAAGTGGATACAAATCCCTCCCTCCCAGAAATAAAGTTGATATTTGGTCAGCCTCACCTGTCTTTCTCTTCATCTCCATTTCTCTCTTTCCCAACGTCATTTCTCTCTTTCTCAGCTCCAACCTCACCTACATGTCTCTTCATCTCCATTTCTCTCTTTCTCGTCATTTACCCGTCAAAGACCATCCCTACTAGTACATAATCTGATAAGACCTTTGATTATCACTTGCTTCATCTGGCTTTGAATTCTTGGATCATGAATTCAATGCAAGGTTTAGTCCTTTATAGCTTCTTGTTGATATTGTTGCGTTATAGTTACCATGAATCGTACATGTCTGAATGGCCAGAGCTTTAATTCGATTATGATCGCCTTTTTATTTCTATTATTTTTGTTGTTGTTGTAAGATATGTCATGGTCATTGATAATCACTCTCTTCAGCTGGCTTTACATTCTTGGATCACGAATTCAATGCAAGGTTTAGTCCTTTATTCCTTGTTGTTGTTATTGTTACCTTATAGTTACCATGCTTCATACATGTCAGGATGGCTATAATTTTAATTCGATTCTGATTGCCTTTTATAGCTTTTTTTTGTTATGCTTGCTTTTTTACTGTATTAGAATTCACCATTGCTCAAACTTCTTTATTGTTCTTGCCTGCTTGCTGAGTCAAGATTATATCTCACTGATGCTACTGATTGGGTTGTAGATCTTGTCTAGCCATATCAGTTTTTTCATTTCTCATCAAATGATGCTAGGATGCATTTTTGGTAACTCCACTGGTCTTAATTATTGATGTGTGAACCTTCAGCTAGAGTGAATAGTTAGAATGCTATGATGGTTTCGCATGCTCTCACTAATTTAGGACAGAATAATAGTGTTTATGATCATCTTAATTTTGAGGTTAATGATGTAGAAAAGGTAGAATTTTTTTGGGAGTGTTGATTGCGTATGGCTTGAAAAAGTTAAATTGTCATATGATCATCCCCCTTATTTTGCAACCTTGTAGAGGGGGGATTTGAACTTATTTTGCTTTCATCTTCTTTAACTAAACTTTTACAGTTCCTTTTCTTGATTTGTTTTTACCTTTGTTGGCTACTTTTGTACTTCCCTACTGTACTAATATCATTTCCTGATGCAATTCCTTTTGGAGTCAAAGTTCAAGAAAAGATGTTGGTGTTATCATCTAGTAGCAACGCTTTCATCTAAAAATGTAATTTAAATATTACATTTACGCTAAATATGATTTTAAATATTTTAGCTTTCATCAAACACTCAATTTTTCATCAAACACTCAAAACCCCGATAAATAGAAGTTAAAGCACCTTCAAACAAACTTAGAAGCACCTATATACAAGAATAGAAGCACCTACAATTTACCCTCATTATAATTTAAACACAAACTTGCACGAAATTTTTTAAACACCAAAAATACAATTTTCAAGCACTTATGCACATAACACCTTACTTTAAACAAACAAATAACCAAACTTGCCCGAAATTCTCAAAGCACCAAAAAAATCATTTTCAAGCACTCACACCTTTAACTTAAAACACCTACACACATAAATAAAAGCACCTTCCATCAAAAAGGCCCAACAAATAAAAAATTGAAATGCCTTCATCAAACACTTGTTGCCACAACAAATAGAATTTGAAATACCTTCATCACAACTTAAAAGCACATACAAACAAAAGTTGAAGCACCTATAAGCTTAAGTTATGGAATAACTATTGTATATTTTATTTTAAGTATTGTATATTTTAATTTAAATATTACATTTCTTTAAACAAAAATATACTTTATATTTTAAATGTAAATTTTTATATACTACTAAAAACGTTAAAGTACCTAGTAATAGTATTCATTCAAGCACATAAAAGTTATAATTAAAACTCCTATAATTTATTTTTTAAGCATCTTTAACAAACAATTTTATTTATTTAAAACAAACAGTATACATTTCACTCTCTCTGTTTTGTTATGTTTGACACCGTAGTTTGAAATAGTTTACACTTTACGCATCTACACTTTAGGCTCAGAGCCCAAACAAATAGAAAAAGTTGAAACACGTTCAACACAACTTAGAAGCACCTACAAAGAAAAATTGAAGCACCTACACTTTATGCTCAAAGCACATGTAACAAATAATTAAACTGGTATGAAAATTTCAGTGCACCAAAAAACCATTTTCAAGCGCCCACACCTTTAACTTAAATCAGTTATGCTCATAAATATAAGCATCTTCCATCAAAAAGGCCCAACAATTAAAATTTTCAAAACACCAAAAGTATCCTTTTTAAGCACCTACACCTATAACTTAAAACACTTACACATATAACTTGAAGCACCTACACTATATCCTTAATAAAATTTAAACAAATTTGCAGAAAATTCTTAAAGCACATCTTTAAGCACCCACATGTTTAACTTAAAGAACCTACAAAAATTAATAGAAGCACCTTCCGTCAAAAAGGTCAACCAATAAAAAAATTAAGATACCAAAAGTATCATTTTCAAGAACCTACATTTTTAACTTAAAGCACTTACATACATAATTTGAAGCACCTACACTTTATGCTTGATAAAATTAAAACAAATTTGCATGAAATTCTTGAAGCACCGAAAATACAATTGACAATCACCCACATCTTTAACTTAAAGCACATACAAACATTAATAGAAGCACCTTCCGTCAAAAAGGCCCAACCAATAAAAATTTCAAAACACCAAAAGTATCATTTTCAATCACCTACACTTTTAACTTAAAGCACCTACAGACAAACTTGAAGCACCTACACTTTATGTTTGATAAAATTTAAACAAATTTGCACGAAATTCTTAAAGCACCGAAAATCATATTTTCAAGCATCAACACCATTAACTTAAAGCACCTACAAACATTAATAGGAGAACATACGCTCAATATAATTTTAAAAAAAACTTGCCAAAATTATTGAGGCACCGAAAATACAATTGACAAGCACCCACATCTTTAACTTAAAGCACCTACAAACATTAATAGAAGCATCTTCCGTTAAAAAAGTGCAACCAATAAAAATTTCAAAACATCAAAAGTATCATTTTCAAGCACCTACACCTTTAACTTAAAGCACCAACACTTTATGCTTGATAAAATTTAAACAAATTTACACAAAATTCTTAAAGAGGCAAAAAATACTATTTTCAAGCATCGACATCATTAACTTAAAGCACCTACAAACATTAATAGAAGCACCATCCATAAAAAAAAGGCCCAAAAAAAAGGAATTCTAAACACTTTTGGCAAACACTCAAAGGCCAAACAAATAGATGTTGAAGCACGTTCAACAAAACTTAGAAACACCTACATACAAAAGTTGAAGGATCTATACGCATAAATTATGGAATATTTCATGTACATTTCATTTTAGATCTTGTATATTTAAACTTGAATATAATATTCTTTTAAAATATTAATATAATTTATATTTTAAATGTGAAAATTTTATACAGTACTAAAAAACTTTAAGTACCTACTAGCATTTCTTCAAGCACCTACAATTTATTAGTGAAGCACATTTAACATGCAAGTTAATTGATTGAGTAAAGTGCATTCATGCCCCTCAATTTCCTATTTAGTGCATACATACCACTCAGTTTCTCGAAAGAACTTATAATTTCAAGCACGTACACCTTAAACCACGCACACACATTAGTTAAAAAAATTCATCACTCACTCAAAGACTCGACAAATATAAGTTCAAACGGCTTCAATAGAATTTAAAAACACATACAAGCATGAGTTTAAGCACCTACAATTCACACTCAATGAAAGGCTTTCTTGCATATAAAATAAAAATCTCTATAGATAAACAATTCATTGACTTTGTTCTAAAATGCATTAAGGTAAAGAATCTCCTTTCACTGTTCTCCTCTTCAGCCCAGGTACTTCATCATCGACACCCATGACACAACTGTAAATGAACAAATAGTTGGTGTGGGGAGTCTGATTAGATTGTATGGAACAAACAAACACTTGCATTAAAATTTTGAACTAAGACTAACCAAATAAAATTTGATCCTTAACCTTTTTAGGTTTCATAACAGTTACTCCATCAAACAAATTAACCTTCCTCACCTGAAAGAACTACAAACAACTTTCATATCATACCAAGTTTGAAAGTTCCATACAATATATAGAATGTGAAGAGTAAGCCAACAATGCACATATGATAGAAAACATAAACAGAAGGCAAGCCAAAGGCAGTAAAAGAGCTATCTTTACACAAATAGAAGGTAGAAAACATGCAAAACATACCTTGTTCTTTCATTGATCATTTGACAATGCGTTGCTCTTCAAATTTCTCTTGAACCTACATCAAATTTATCAAGTCACTAAATTTACAACCCCACCAAAAAACAATATAAGAACAAAATATAAACATTCTCTCAAATTGTAATATCGAAGAGATTTAATTTACCTTAGAAGCCTTATTGTGTGCGCAATTTCTAATATCAAGGTATGCTAACTCCCCCACAACCCTTGCATAATCTCTTGTTTTTTTCTGGCACTGCTCAATCACCTTCTCCATCTCCCCTTTCAATTGTTTTCCACCACTTCTGATGCCCTTAATTTTTGAACTTTTGGAGTGTTGACATGAATTTCACTTGGGGCTTTTGATCCAAGGAGAAACTCTATGTGTTGCGTTTTGGTTGGAGTTTTTTTCATATTTATATTTGATTCCATATTTGAAAGGTCGTCACCGTATCTCTCAAAGATCCAATTTATAAGCCCAAAGTGCTTACTATATACAACTAAGTAGATAGTATGGCAAGTCGGGGTCATCAACAGAGAAGAGGGATGTTCCTAAGGGTTCATACATACAAGGGTGAATATAAACCTAGATATATATATATATACATAGATATAAAAAAATAAAAAGGGGGAGTTTTGGTTGGTTGGTTTCCTAAATTATGAAAGTAAAAACAACAAAACTAGCAAAGTCAAGTAACTATGCTAATTATGCAACAACCTAAGAAAAAGAGTAAAAACTACAAAGACAAAGCCTTGGGGGCA